>JAOVVB010232693.1:0-10349 GCA_028570985.1 Heterobranchus longifilis
AACCCCAAACAGCTTTTGTTATTAGAAATCCTGTAAAGGACATAAGCCTACCATAAATGGATAAAACACTGAATCCTTTCCTCACCACTGTATGCTGATACTTGATGCCTCTTTCAATACCACCACAAAAAGAAAAAATAGTCCTTGCAGGGCTGAACAATTTTGAAAAAAATATCTAATTGCGATTATTTTGACTGATATTGCAATTGCGATATTTATTAGGAGGAATTAACATTTTTGCGTCATTATTCTCATTTTTACTGAAGCTCTGAGAGGGACATTTTTTTTTTTTTTTTTTGCCAGGATCTTTTTTTTTCTACTTATTTTTTATCTGTGAAAACAGGTGAATTTTTTTTTTCCTGGCTACTTTTTTCTACGTAACTTAGAAAAATGTACCTGGCAAAAAAGTATTTTGCTTGCCTCTCAAGGCTCTCATACATTTTCAGTGAAAAACATTAAAATGGTCGTGGTGTGATTTTCTTTTTTTTTTTTTTGGACTTGATCTGCACCAAACAAAGATGTTTTCTTAAGTCTGTAGAATATGATTTGTAGTCCGGGACATCTCTGCAGCACCACAATACCAATAAAATTGCAGTATATTGCGATTCCGATACAATTTCGATTAACTGTTCAGCCCTAGTCCTTCACGCACAAATTAGATTTTTATTTTTTTTCTAACAACCTGAAGCTGCACACTGAACACACACCAACACACACATTTTCTTCCCTGTTGTTCTATCTGTCCAGCCATGGGTTGAAAATCTGATTGTAGATGTTTTTTTTTTTATCATACTATCAAAGTATCGATATGTTTGCCACCCTTACTGTGTACACTGAGATTGTGCCATAACCTATGGTTGTGTTTTTGTGCTGCAGGTGGAGATGTTCCGCAGTGTGCTGGGGAAGACCTTGGGGTTCGTGGGCTACACAGTCCAGTATGGCTGCATTGCACATTGTGCATTCGAGTACATTGGAGAATTTGTGGTGGTTCGTATTATTAAGATTACAGAATTAATGACAGATTATGTTAATTGATCTATGCACAAGAAATAATCATTGTTTGTTTTTTATGCTTCAGTGTTCTGGGCCATCCATGGAGCCGACCATCGTCAACCACGATATTGTCTTCTCTGAACGGATGAGTCGTCAGCTTTGCAAAATACAAAAGTGGGTTCCAGTCAGTGGCTTCATATGCAGCAGTCGGCAAAAAGACGACACAGTAACCATGTTGGAATATGTTGAGACATTTCACAATTATTTTGGATGCACTGCGAGATTTTTAGGCCAATTTATTCTTCCTTTTTTTGTTTCTCAAAGGAGTAAAGGAAGGATGGCAGCAATTTCCTACAAATATAGCCTACATCATAGATAAAACAAGATATTTAGACTTGTGTTACAAATTAAGTGATTGTGTATGTGTGTTTTTCTTTTCAGGGGTGATATAGTAATTGCAAAGAGTCCATTTGACCCAAATATGAACATTTGTAAAAGGGTAATTGGACTGGAGGGTGACAAGGTCTGCACAGGTTCCCCATCAGATCTGTTCAAGGCCCACACATATGTGAGTATGTTTACATCATACAAGCACATATTTGTTGAAATGCTGCTTTTTTTCTTATACATTCTGTGATTACCTGCTTTACCAAGGAAGGGTCCTGGTAGGAGTTTTAGAGTCTCTTTGGAAGAAAAAGAGCCTATAAAGAGTAAAATAGAGAATGAATGACAAATGTGTTTACAACAAAATACTTGAGTGTTTGTTTCACCCTAAAATGACAAACAGAATCTCTGTGCATAATGCAAAACCGTCTCTCAGTTTGTCTTTGGTTTTCTTTGTGTGTGTACCGCAGTCTATAGACTATCATAGTTGTTTACATTTTAGGCCGCACACATCCATTTTGTGTCATTGGTCAAAATATCAGCTTTTGACAACACCTATATTTCCTCAGAACAGTGATAAAACCAGAGAGTGAGCAGGGGTTCTGCTGCTGAAACCACTGTCATTGCTTTTCTATTACTACTCTCCCCAACGCCCACAGCTCAGGCCTGCAATCTCTCTGAAGCCTGTTAGAGTTAGTGCCAGCCGAATGGACAGACTGATGGGTGGGCGGAGGTGTGTGTGTGTGTGTGTGTGTGGGGGTGTGTGTGTGTGTGTGTGTGTGTGTGTGTGTGTGTGTGCGTGTGTGCGTGCGTGCACATGCATATATCCAACAAACCAAAGGTTGCGTTGCATGTTACATGTTTTTGAATTGATTGTGTATTTTATAGACTATGGGCAGACTGTTGAATGAGTTCAGCAAAACATAGCATAAGGCCAAGCCTGTAAGTGTCATTCAACAAATGAAATAGGAAATAAAGAGGTTTCTTCTTCTCCTAGCTTCACCCCCACATACAGAGGACTGAAGTTGTAAAAGGTGACATCATTGCGTTGTGATTCGTGATCCCAGAATGTGACAGATGTTTCAGATTGAGTCATTTGTCCATAAAGTTTAGGATAAAGCTTATCGACTTCCATTCATTTTGGATGCTCCTTCATTTTTTCATTCACTTATAGCTCACAGCTATCTAAACCAATCAATGAATGGCAATACCTTTGTAGCATGTAGCATGTTTCAGGCCACTTCTTCAAAGCTGTCCATTCATTCATCTGTTTTCTATAGTCAATCAATCCAGATCACACTCTTTTCAGTTCGGTCTGTTTGTTTGTTTTTCAGCAGGATTATAGAAAAACTACTGGCCCAATTTTCATGAAACTTAGTGGAAGGGTGCAGCATGAGCCAAGGAAGAACCCCTCCGAATCACAGGGCAGACACACAAATTATTTTTTACTTTCTTTAACATAACGAGACAGGACATGGCGCTCTCCGAGTGCCCTTCTATTTATGAATATGGTTTAGTGGATGTGTTAGGGGTCCACAAATCAGGGTTAATTAGTTAAAAGTTGCCTTTTTCATGTTGTCCAGTTTCAAATGAAACTTTTTAATTAAAAGAAAGGACAGCCAGTGGCTGACATGACATTTTAAACAAAACACGTATTTGCATTATTTCTTCAATCATAGATCATAAACATATCACTCTTTTTGCCTGCGTGTATTGTGGCAACTTGACTCAAATCAACTTTGAGGTTTAAAATATCACGATAATTGTACTGTATAATTTAATACAAGGGCCTCTGTTTAGTCAATGCATGTAGTGAATTAAACAGTTCAGTGTGTTTTTTGTTTAGAATAGGGCTGCAATTAATTATTTTCATTATCAATTAATCAGTTGTTTTTGTTTTGTAATTGATTAATCATTTAGTCTATTAAATGTCAAACGCGTAGTCAAGAATGTACTTTTTTTTTTTTACAGTCCAACTATTCTCAATGATATTCAGTTTACAGTGATATAAAACACAGAAAAGCAGCAAATCATCACATTTGAGAAGCTAAAAACGGAGGATATGTTGGCATATTTCACACTTAAACAATTGAAATGATTAGTTGATTGCCAAAATCAATCTGTTGTAACAACAGATGTAACAACTCGTGTATTTTATGTCACCACTGTCGCATCAGACAGTGATGTTTTTGCTTCTGCATTGTTTCACTTTTATGTCATACATACTGCTGAAATACTGCTAATTTTTGAAACTGTAAAACTGCTTAATTTGAAAAGTATTGATGGCATATATTTGACACGTCAATTTTTCAAATGGTTACAACCCTTCATGTTAGTTTTATTCATTTTATCTGATCAACTCATTGTTTTTTCAATTGCAGTAAAACAATGCTGAAAGTGATATTTGTAAGCATAAGGACACAAAACTGTATTTACTAGTCCAAAGGTACCTGGATTTTCTTTGGTGTCTGGACAGGAGTCTGCCTCATTATGCAGCAGGAATAGAGAGACAGACAGAGAAAAATATACTGAGCGCATTTCTGATTTATTTTTTGTTTTCGGGGTGGAACAATTCCCCCCTTTGAGACTGCATTTATATAAGCAAGAGACTTTTTGACTTGTTTTTTGTCGCATATATCTTGGAAAATAATCTAAACTGTTACAGTTGTCAGCTTCACAAACAAAGCAGGCGAGAAGCTTGAAATAACCACTAGGCTAGTCTTCACAAAGCTGATTGTCACTAAACATTTTTTATATATCACGCAGCCTAATATGCTTCCCCATGTTAATGTTTAACTCCCTGGAGCAAAATCAACATTTTTATGTGACGGCATTTGAGGTAACTGAGAAAATACCCGCTGTTAACATAAATGTTTGGGCTCCCTCAGGGACTTGTTTTTCCCCCCCAGAGGATGTATGTGTTTGTGTGTGACTATTAGGATGGTGTGAGGCATTATGGGTGGACCTGTAAAGATGAATTTTGGGAGGCAGCGTTAGACCCTGTCATCACCTCCTATTTTTTTGCTCTGACAGACAGGCAGGTCCTCTCCTCCCTCAGAGATCCAACAGCAGACTAATTGCCCTGTCACCTTTTAGGAATCATTTCTGCATTTGAGCTATTGTGTCAAAACAATGACACCTGATCCCTAATATTATAGCAAAGAGAGGGAGAGAGAGGGTGACAGAGAGAGATGAAATGTCCCTGTATATGTTCCGCTCTTTGCAGCAAAGATAGACAGTGTTATGGTGAAAGATGAACTCTATAAGCCTGTATGTATTTAAGCTGAACATAATTCACCACCTCAATCATGTTAACGTAATGAGCACTGTAATGGTGTGGCTGTTAAACAACACACCTCCACAGCGAGGAGAGCTCCGGTTTCAGTGCCTCTCGACACGTCTCTGACAGGTACACAATGCCTCGCGTCGACCCAGCCTGCAACCGCAGAACGTGTGCAATCTCTGCCGTCCGTCACACCGGAGCCGCCGGCAGAGCCCATCAAAAGCAATCTGCGCTGGGCCTTAGCTGGATCTTTGGAAATCTTTTGTGGTTGGAAACATCTGTTGATGACAGTTTAATCTGTTCCACTGTCAAAATAACATGTTTATACTGTTTACGTGCTAAACTTGATGAATGACATGGGTATTTACACACCACCTTGTCTAAACAGAAGCTTCTGAAACACATCCTTTATGCGCATGCAAAAAAAAATCAAACAGCCGTTGTCTATGAAAAGCAGAGTCACGGACGGTGCATTATGTGGTTACACCGCCGCTTTGCATCAACCTCGTTTTAATTCAGAGCGTCGCCTTTGACTTCCCCTTGTTCACACACCTGCGACTTGCAAGGTGATACGCGTAAGCTTTTCTCCTCGCGCTGGCACAGCAGGTCAAGTTTCAGACCTCGTCACTTTCTCACTTTTCTGAAATACTGCTCGGTTGATCCTTGAAGTACTTTTGTCTTTAGTCGGGCTCGAGTTTCTCTATGATTTTACAGGACTCAAAATCAAAGTGCTTACTTTAGCTGTCTGATTGATTGACCGTCATAGCGGTATTACTCCAAAAGTGATGTCAAAAGCTTCTAAAAGCTTCATCCTTTTAAAAAAAAAAAAAAAATCACGTTTGTGTGCGCAGTGGTTTCACCAAATTCTGGACAGTCGCTTGAAATTTCTCAATCAAACCTCGACGTCATTAGGATGAGCACAACGAAGATTTTTTTTTTTTTTTTTTTTAAATGAAGGATGAGGAGAAACAGGGGGTTCTGGTTTGGCAGATGACAAACGGTGGTGTTTCTTTTTCCTGTGCTTGGGAGCCAGCATATGTTACCATGTTAATGAGGTGTAATGGTGGGAATCCAGCATGCTGACATATGGTTCTCAGATGACTCCTTTAATGATATTCATTTGTGTCGTCGTTATTCAGTGAGTTGTTTACCTCATGTTAGGTCAACATGTCACTGGCTCGTGATTATGTCACATCATCTGTCTCAATTATCGAATATGAAACGAAACGCAGCATCCCACAGTAGGACTGAAGGGTGATGGGACTAAGAAATGCGAGCAGAGGCGAGGACGTGACGTCACCTCAGTTGTGGATAATATTCCGTTTCTTTATTCATGTTATTCTCTCTTTCCTCCAGAAGACTTTTGCCGTTAAAAAGTTAGGCAACACAAAAATAGACTCGTGGATTGTGATGCCCATTATGACAATATAATGTGTTGTTGATCCTGTCTGCACATATAGGGGGGACAGCGCACTTAATTAGGGCCTTGACAAGCCTACTCTCCTAAAGTGATGAGATTAATCATAATTGGTGTCACTGCGAATTAGAGCCCGCTTGGATGACCGCCCCACTGGCAGGTCGGACCGCGGTGGAGACCCTTGGACACTGCTGCTAGCCGCAGCTTAGCCCTCATATCTCCCTCTTTCCCTCTCTGTCTCTCTCTCTGTCTCTCTCTCTCTCTCTCACTCGCTCTCTCTCTGTCTCTCCTCTCTATCTCTTGCTCTCTCTCTGTCTCTCTGTCTCTTCTCTCTGTCTCTCTCTCTCTCTCCTCTCTATCTCTCTCTGTCTCTCTCTCTCGCTCTCTCTCTCTCGCTCTCTCTCTGTCTCTCTCTCTCTCTCTCTCTGTCTCTCGCTCTCTCTCTGTCTCTCTCTCTCTCTCTCTCTCTCTGTCTCTCTCTCTCTCTCGCTCTGTCCTCTCTGGGTAAGAGGGGCGCAGATCTCAGCCAACAGCCTAATGACCCCGTTTGAAGTTCTCCTAAATCCCCCCCGACCCTGCCCGTTACCCATGACCCCTCTCCTAAGACGGTTCGGGGTTAAAGAGGGACAGGCAGGTTGACGTTAAGATAGGCTGAGGAGGGAGGGACGGCTGAGGCGACTCGTTGAGGGTAAGGGGGGGGTGGGGTTAAGGTAGATTCTCACTACATAATAGATCAACTCATTTTTACATGTTGAAGTTAAGTAGTGCTGCAATTTCAGCAAGATTTGATTTGATGCCTTTGTTGTGAGGTAAAACAGTCTACACGTTAATCTTTTTTTTTTTTTTTTTTGCCCTCTTTTCCATGTGTTTGCCGTTGTTTTTAGGTTCCAAAAGGCCATGTATGGCTAGAAGGGGATAACCTTAGGAATTCCACTGACTCCAGGAGCTATGGCCCAATTCCCTATGCCCTCATCCGAGGGCGTGTTTGCTTAAAGGTAACAGGGGAGGTGTACTGTATGTTGTCATGTTTGTTTGTTTTTTAAATAAGAAATGTGCCAAATGAGGAAAATAGTTTGGATTAAATACGATATAAGGCCTACTTTATTGTCCCTGTCGGGAAATTTGTTTTGGACTCAAATGCTGCACGGTAATAATAAAAAACAAACGACATACTGTTGCAAATCACAACCACAAATTACACATATTGCACATTACACATATTGCACATATTACAACCAGTGGAAACAACACCATGAAGCTATTGCACAACTTCTGCAGCCTCAAGCAACATCATTTAAAATACTAATTGAGGTCGGCACAAATGAGTTTTGTAAAATGGTTTGAGTTTACATTAGGGAGTCTCTCATATATATATGAGTTAATTTGGGCCATTTTAAAGCATAATTCAGAGACTTGAGGCAGTTGGAAGTTCAAAGCAAGTGTGTCTGATTGACCAAAGCCTGGACAACATATTGTCTAGCTTTCCATTCTGCTGTGTTGTCATGTCACTGGATGTCATAGCAACCACGACCCTGGAAACAGGTCAGCCAACCTTCTGTCCATCTGATTGGACAGCGGCACTCCACTGGAGGCCCTATTACGACAGCTGATGAAATAACAAGATCTTCTATGAAGTCAAACACATCATTAAAAGCCCGTATTAGCAAATGTGTCCGAGTAGTGAGATAAAGTGTTGCACGTAATGGTTGTAAGTCCTTTATTTTGTTATTACGAGAGTCTTATCTCTCTTTTAACCCATTGTTTATGTGTACCCTTTGTCCTATACAGCTCTGGCCGCCGCATAGTTTTGGGACCCTCAGTGAAAGCCCAACCAGACGGATCATTAAAACTCAGAGTGACTCAGACTGACTCATTCACTTTGTTTGTACCGTACGTTGTTTTCAATCATTTTTGAATAAAGCTGATATTTATTTAAAATTGTATTTTAGAACGTGGTTATTCTTTAATCATGTTGATTTAATCAGGCTCAGACGCAGTGTTTGAAAGGGGGGGAAAAAAAAAAAACATGCAATCATACATGCATAATGTTACTGTTTTATAACTGACAAGGCCTTGTCATCTGGGGCTTACAGTGTGTTGGCTGTAGCTGTGCAGCGTAGGAACAGCATTGCGTGAGCAGCGAGTAAAGATGTCTCTGTGGAACTGCTAATGGCAGAGAGAGGCCAGTGGCAGAGATGTACAAGGTTTATGTTGGGGATCTTTCTCAATCAGTAATAATAAGACGTTTTAAATCAACTCATTAAAGACCCAATCACACCTAACAGTACATACTGTATACTGGGATTGCTGCTCGTGGTTGAATTTAACTATTTATTTGGCTCTGAAATGCATCTGAACCACATATTTGCGGGACAGTTGTACAGCATGTGCTTTAAACAGGGATACCTGTCTAAATCTGTAAACTACGACCTCAGGAAAAACATCTCATTTCCTTAAAAAAGATATTATTAATTTCATGTTTACCCTTTCTTAGTATTATGGTAAAACAAAAGCTCTCTTATTGTTTAATATTTAATTAGGGCTTCCAAGGCAATTGAAAAAATGTTAACATTTCCCATTTAACCATACAATATTAATAAGCACTTAGTAAGGGCCTCACTCGCCACTGAAAACTGTGTGTGTGTGTGTGCGTGTGTGTGCATGTGCGCGTGCCTCACACTCAGTATGTTACATGCACTTAAGGCACAGCATTATTGTCAGCTTTCTGTAGTAGCCAAACATCATGTAAACGTTTTCTTATCGGGGGAAAGGAAAAAGAGAAAATTGGCAAATGCAGCTTCTGTAGAAACCTGACTTCTTGCTCCTATAAACGTTTAACCAGGTTTCTAACAGGATTTTTTTACAGGAGTGCATGTGCATGACAAAGACAGGGGAAGTAATGTGGCAGTAGTGTGCAGAAAAGAGAGCATTACTGCAGCTGCATGTCTTTGTTTTGTATCCGAAATAATAAAATCCAAAATCGGAATATGCTGAAGCTGAAATAAATCACTCTATGCAGTTTCCTATGAACTAGAGCACGACCCGACATGAACCTGCATAGTTTCTTCCCAAGCCAGACCCGAGCCTGAGTTTTGGGCCTGAGCCCAATTAAAAACCTGAATTTTTCACATTTAAAAAAAACAAACAAAAAAAACAGTCATATGCCATATTGAATAGAGATTATATAACATTTCTCCTCATTAATGAGAGGCGGGAGTCAATTTGAGCCTGAGGGAATTTTCAGAAATTACAGCCTGGCCCGACCCGACCTGCCGGGTTCAGGTCAGTCCGGGCTGTAATTTCTGAAACAGCAGAATTCAGACACAAGCACACACAGGAAAAACTGTGTTCATTGTCACTAGATAGCCTATAGCAACGCGTAGTGTCTGAGTGAAAGCAACGACTTTACAGAAATCTGACCAGAGGGAAAAACTATAGCTGGTTGTGATATCATCTTTTTTCATCAGCCTGCTGATTCTCAGAAGAAAAAAAGCCCTGCACTGCTGTTCATATCTAAGGCCTGCTCAGACCTTCCTGGACACAGGGACATAACAGCACATTCACAAACTGAACTGTGGAAGCTCAGCTGGTCATTCTCCGAGGCAGAGAGGGACTCTTCTCCTTCGAGCTCCCCAGGGGAAGTGAGTCGCAGGCAGCCGTGGGTCCCTGTCCAGCTGCTTCCTCTGTCTGGAGGGGGGCAGAGGGTCAGAGACAAGGCTCCCTGTGACACTGAATTATCTGCCTGAGTGTGATTGTGCCTGCTGGGAGGGACGCTCAAGATTGTGTGAGCGTCTGTGCGTATGTGTATGTGTGTGCATATGAAAAATATTTACGCAGGGTTTCGCTTCAAGCACATCTTTGTTTCTCAAGGTTTAATATTCATCTGCTGCGTGTCAACACGGTGCCAGTGTTCAGCTGAAATGCTGACACAAGTAATCTTAGCGTGCCCCTTTTCAAGATGCTGCCCCATAGAGGGAGCTCTGACTGTTTACTCATGTAACTCCAGCCCTGCTGGATGAAAAGCTTTATGATTTAAGGACTGTTAACAAGGTTAAAAGCTGAAAATTGTGGATTCACACCAACTCAAGTGTAGTACAAGTCTGTCTTATTTTTTTGTTCTCAATGACAGAGAGGCCAGCAGTGTCACTATTATTATTATTATTATTATTATTATTATTATTATTATTATTATTATTCAGTGGTGGACAGTAACAAAGTTACTTGAGGACTGTACTTTAAGTACAGTTTTTTTTCACTATTTGTACTTATTTT
>JAOVVB010232694.1:0-10349 GCA_028570985.1 Heterobranchus longifilis
GGAACACCTCCACGAAAATGTTGTAAACATTATTCTTTGTAGATCTTTACAATCATTCACTGAAAGAACACAGCAGGCCTGCCTTATTACACGATCCAAATCTTCAAAACTTGTCATTTTCAGCATGTAGGTTGATAGCTCGGCGGTTGTTTGTTTGTTTCCCGTAGAGAAGGGACTTTGAGAATGGGGACACGGACTTCCTGTGCGGCCCGGAAGTAAGGCTTTATTCCCACACTGTTTGGTAAGCCTGTCAGACTAATGTTTAGGCAACAAAACCCCTTGGAAAAGTTCAGGAAAAAGACGTTGGTTTGGGTCAAAATCATAGACTATATATAAAGATGGACGACGCGTCTCTACTTCCTCCCACTGTACAAAAGTGAAGCCAAAATATCCCGGATACGGGCACCGCCATCTTGTAATTTTGCAACCAGAGTCTGCACAGTAGTGATCGAGCAGCATCGAAGTCCCGCCCATACACCTCAACAGCTGTCAATCATGACATTTCATCTTGTTTTTATAGCATCAAATAACTGAAAAATTAACATTCGAACATACATTAGCGTGATAAGAACTACCTAAAATGGCAGCAACCATCTTTGGAAAAAATTTATTAAACGTGCACTTTGAGTTTTTAGTTTGGCTCATGTCCCATCTGCTAACATGGAGGAGGCGGACTTATGACCTATACTGCAGCCACCCATCAGGGGGTGATCCAAATGTTTTGGCTTCACTTATAGGGAGCTCTCAGGCTGTCCATCTTTAAATACAGTCTATGGTTAAAATAAGTACGTTTGTCAACATTGACTTTTGGTTTTGGTCTCACATGGGACACGAAAGCAGTTTCCTGGGTCAAAGTCCTGTGTTTGTTTAACTCATCCGCCACCCCTCCCAACCGCCCTAAACAGACTTTTTCCGCTCTTAATAATATGTGACGTCAGCATTTAATAATGACGTGAAAAGGGTTTGCACTGGAGTTAGTTAAAGGCCCAGTGCGTCTCATACAGACACTAAAGGTGCCTTGTGCATCGGCATCAGTCAGGATTTGACGAGTTGGGAATGAGAACGGACTGGATGATCACATTTGACATCAGCAGAGTCGAGAGGAGGGTGAGAAGAAGAAAACTCAGCCACCAGCCCCAGCTACGAGAGCCAAACCTCCATACCCAAAAACCTCCAAATCCTCTCACTGCTAATGAGCACAGCTGCAGCTTAGGCCATGGTGATCTCAACTCTGGTTTTGTTATGACTTTAGCTTGATGCTCCAAGGTTTTCCAGCCAAACAAAAAAAAAATCACCATCTAATATTCCTCATTCCAGCGTCTGAATTAAGAATGAAAGGCTGAATGATGATCAACTCTAAGCTCCACACAGCTTTCAATAGCATGTGTTGAAGACATTGCTATGTAAACATGCCAAAGTTTTGCTACCAGTCAGGGTTGTATGCGATTCACTACGAGAGAAGGGGAAAAGTAAACATAAGTAACATGAGCGAGGATCTGTGTGTCTAGATGTTTAAATGATGTTTTGGGGAGTTGGTCAGTTTCATCTTACAGTAATGAGAACAGACACAAAAAACATTCCTCTGTCCCCAGTAGGTCAGATGTTCAAATATGTTGCTATGCATGTTAGGCACACCTCCGTCTCTAGATCACAGAGGTCTGCAAAACATCAAAAAAAGATGCTGCAAGCTTTTGTGACAACATTTAGGATACAAATGGACGAAACCTGGGATTCAGTGGCACGTTTATCCACAAGTTAGGGATGAAGTTTGACCTGAGTCAGCAGAGAGGAAGTTGAATTTCTCCACAATTTGATCTTGAGGTGGAGGTGCAGCTATGCAAGATCAGCAGGTCACCAGCAAACAACATTTTTTTTTACAAATATAAAGTTGTTGCTGGATTTAAAAAAAAATAAGAAAATGTATTATAATTTGCTCTGATTGTTTTGTAATCTGTCACCTGAATATCAGCTGTGTAGTGATTTTTACCTGTGCCTAATCTCGACTGTAAAGGTGGATGCACAACTTCAATTGCTTTTGGACAGGTGGGTGGGAGGCAAAAGAAAACCCTGTTTTACCTGATGATGATCTCAGGACTGAAGCGTTGTATCCAAGTAATAGGACAGTGTGCAGGAATGCTTTTCTTTTACCTGTGCCTAATCCCAGGGCGTAGGTTTCTTTTCAACATTTGTTGAGGCACATATTAAGCGAGGATCTGGGGGTCCTCTCCCAAGGACTTTTGAGCATCAAACACTTAATTTCCTGCATTTTGGTGAATTTTTATGCACCAATTTGTGCCTTTTCTGCATCAATTTATGGTAGAAATGTCATGGTACTTCCTGATTCATCTTCTTTATGTTTTATGGCAGATTGCAACCGCTACTTTTGAGGTTGCATACTGCCACCACCTATTTTACCGGAGGCATTGTTGCATCTACGAGTCACGTTCTAGCAGTTCATCGAAATAAAAGTTCTCTGCTACTTTCATGTTTTCATTGGAGAGGACAAATGCACATGTTCTAAATATTGAGGGGGGCGTGTCCCCTGTGTTCCCTCCAAAATCTACACCTATAGCCTCATCTGTTGGTCACTCATGCTTTTGGGCTCCATGTTCCCATTACCCAACTGGTAAATTGACTAATGCACCAGTCTTTCCAAAACTGGGCATGTTCTAAAAGACCCCAAATTATATTGACATTAACCACAGCCGCGGCTGAGTGTGCAGTTAGAGGTGACGCGTACCGTTTGAGGTGGTGCTGGAGGCCACCGCCTTCTCGCTGATGTCATTGCGCGCTGATGAGCCCTTGGTCGCCACAATGGTCTCCACCCTCTTCTTCTTCTCAGCTGCAGAACTGGCCTGGGACTGGGTTTCCATGGCGATTGCTCATTCCTCAACACCTCATGGAGACGAAATAACTGGAGGAGAAGAAGAAGAAAGTAGAGAGGACGGGTGAATGAAAGACAGAGACAAAGGCTGCGTTCCAAATCATGCACTTTTTGTTTTTACTTTTAGTACATAGGCTACTGCAGCTGCCCTTACAAAGTACATACTGTTGGATGCAGGATAACATACAATTGGGACATTATACTTCATCATACTACATTGTACCTTGAACTTTTGCTCCTATATGCTGCGCAAAGGATTGTGGGTCAGAATAGCCAGAAAAGCATGCTAGCTTGAATACTGTGACCGGATGTAGTAGAACATCCTGGTATTTTTGGCATACATATTGGGACATACTAAATCTTTTTCTGGCATAATAAATAGTGTGGGTATTGGAACACACCCAAAGGGTGTCTCTCTGCTTGTAGAAGCAAAGTAAATCATTGGTTTGATTTGCGCATTAACTTTATAAATTAGAAGCATTTCTTGCTTGATTGAAGTTAAACATTTTAACAATAGAGCGCCTCAAGAGAAGACTTCAACACTGAGAACCTTGTGAGAAAAACTTCAGATCCAATCCTCCCTTTTCATGATGCCCAGAGCAGACCACGGGTCAATCCACCAGCTTATTTTAACTCAAACCTGCTGGGCTCTGATCTGCTTGTCGGGAGGCTGATCTCCTTCTCCGCTGTAACTGTGGTTAAATATCCAAACAACCAAAATTTACCTTATTTTCAACTATGTCACACTAAACTTCTGACTCCCTGTCAAAAAAAAACACCCTCTATAAACACAGCAAGGCAGGACATCCTGACTGGGTTTTATATCTGAGAATAGAAGTAAAGGCAGCTTGTGGATATACTGATAATCCCACTCTAGCAGTCTTTCCAGAGAGAAAGGAGAAACCTTAAGGGGATACCACAGAGAGAGAAACATTCACAGTCCTGAAAAAACAAGGGTTGTTTGAAGGCCCTTTTGGGAATATCATGGTGCCGGGCAATTTTTCTTTCAAAGAATAAAGGTGGTTCAAGTTAATACTGTCTGTGGGTTTAGAAGGGGTTCAGCCAACAGTCTAGCAGACATGCTGCTCAGTTCAGCACCTCAGAGGCTGTCTACAAACTCAACTCTATCTAGGTCACGGAGGTCTCTGATTATGGAGACAACACGGTGATACACCACAACCACTCATTTACACAAAGTACAGGACAGCTTCATTTGGTCCGATACAAAGCCTTTACTTAGACTCCATAATTCATGGATAATTACTGGAAATATTTAGTCTGACTAACATTTTCTTTCCAATAAAGACCGGCTAATTACCCAACTGTACTATTTAATTGTCCTCCACCCTATAAACATGCAAAGGCCAGCAGTAAAGTCGGCTATAATGCAAACAGAGGAGTGCTGCTGAAACTACAAGAGAACGGAGAGGGGGGGGGGCTGATTTTTAGCAACTCCCCAAGGAGGGAAGGCGAGGGGGAAGTGGTGAGGGGTAAACTTCAGACAAACACTGTGCGCTTTGTTTGTTTTTTTTCCCAACCCCCTGAAAAACCAGAGTCTGTCATCCATTCTGACCCGACAACAACATCTGTAAGCAATTGCCGGCTTATGAAAAAAAAGAGAAGAGGAAAAAAAAACACAATGCAATTACTCCCTTACCAATCAAAACAGAATTAAACAAGAGCTCGTCCTCTAATCACTCCCACATGAATACATGTGTAGCCGTCATCCCCGACCAAAGACATTTTTGTCCTACTTGCACAGATATCATCTCAAATCACAGCTGCATGTGTTTGATAGAGTGAACGCTTTCATTTCTTTGCAGAACGAGCGAGTTAATCGTCAGAATATGTGCGGCAACTTGCACAGTTGTAAGTTCCTACTATAACTGATCATAGGTGCCACTCATTCACTTTCATCGGCAGAAACTGAAACAAGAGCGCGATCAAAGAAAACTTTTTTGTCTCCCTCTTTGAAACTGTCATTACATCATTCTAATGACTGAACTTGAGCAAAAGCAGTGAAGCAGGGAAAAAAGAACCTACTTTACAGCTGTACAACTGAATGAGCAGTGTTGGGAGGGTTACTTTAAAAAAGTATCCCACTACAGATGAATGAATAACTGCCCTAAAACGTCATTTGTAACGTCTTCCATCAGATTACTCAAATTAAGTAACGTATTCAAAATACTTTGGATTACTTTTCAAAAACACATTCCTGACAGTGTCCTGGCTGTGCGTCTCCTCTGCCATTGTCGTGTGGCAGGTGCACTGCGTGCGCACACATTTTTGCACTTTTTAAAAAATGTTTATGGAAAATGCTCATATGAATTTTAGAGCAAATAAAACAAAAACAAACTAGAAGGGCACTCGGAGAGCGCAAACCTCCGCCAAGTCCATGCTCTATCTGACAATGTTAATGAAAGTAAATGTAATGGGTTCTTCCTTGATCCATGCTACACCCTTCCACCAAGTTTCATGAAAATCGGGCCAGTAGTTTTTCTGTAATCCTGCTGACAGACAGACAAATAAACCAAAACTAAAACATAACGTCGCTGTCGGGCGAAAACCTAGTATGTCCAAAAGTGTTACTTTTCAGTTAATGAAAAAAGGCTAATTAGAAAACATCTTATTGAGCTATTTACCTCAGACATAAAGGGTGACCAATATCATTGATTTATGGAAAAAATAATATGGAGATACGAGGTTTCTGCCAGAGAGCAGACCTCCACCAAGGCCATGCCCTATATCTTGCTGTTAACGACAATGACGGATAATAGTTTGTGTATCCCCTCTGTGATTTGGATCCATTCCCAAATGTAATGGTTTCTTCCTCGGCCCATGCTACACCCTTCCACCAGGTTTCATGAAAATCCGTCCACAATCTTTTCTGTAATGCTGCTGACAAACATACAAACAAATCAAACAAAGAAAAAAAAGTAATCCCTTCAAGCAATCTGTAAGACAACTATTTTTAAAGAAACTGTATTCAGAATACTACCAATTTAAACTGTAACTGTAACAGTTACTCATATTTTGTGTTTTAAATACGCAATCCTGTTACTTGTATTCTGTTTCTCCCTAACCCTGGTGCAGTGAGCATACATGTTTGTGTGTGTATGTGTGTGTGTCTTCCTGTCGCCCCCAGGTGAGTCAGACCAGAGCTAAAAAAAGAGCTGAAAGTGCAGTGAATATGAGGGTCAGAGGATTGGGGTTTGTAGGGGAGGTGAGGAGAAAGCGGGGCATTCCACTGGTCGGGCAAATATTCACAAGTCCGAGCCACTGAAGCGTATCTGACCGGTCTTTTGTGTTCCACTAGGCAGGCCACAGTTCCAAAGCAGCAATTAAAAGCAGGACCTTTTCACCCATAATCCCTCTGACCTGGACGCCCACACCCAATCCTGCAGATGTTCCTGTCTCTGCTTTCGTGTTGCTCACTTTCGCCCCTGTCCAACTCTCAGAAAAACACTCAGAAACTCACCAGCACAAAGACACTTCCATGTGTGTTTACATCAAGACATTGTGGAAAGAATGCTTCTTTATGTGAGAAAGTATTTCTGTGTTTATCCTTCTAAAATGTGCAGACAGATTCATGTCATTTTTCATTTCGCACTTTGAAACTTTACCGAAGAAACACTCACAAGCCAGATGCATAAATCAGATTATTAAATGCATTTACATGAGACAGCAGAGAAATAAGCATCTGTATGGAGGCTACCTGCATCAGTGGTGTGTCACAGAGGCCTGGCACAAAAGAAGGAATTACAAATTGGTTGCTGTTGTTACTCAAAATAAATGTTAATTTCATATTAATGTCTTTCCCATGAAATGTCTGTCCTACACCCAATTAGAGAAGAGAGAAAGCGGGTGTATCTTTATTTGTGCTCGACTGTAATCCTTCCACACAGAAAGGGAGGCGATTAAACAGGTTTAAAATACCACAATTCAGACTGTTCCCTCAGAAAAAAAAACATTCTTATTTTATAAGCACATTAAGCAAATCAATTTAACATAAATTATACGCCTCGGTGACAAAGGCACTGAGTTGAAAGTCATCTGCAAATTGTACACATCAAAGTGAAACACTAAAATAAACTTTTGCCTTTGATAGAAAAAAAAAATCTTTTTTTTTCTTCATGCAAACGGCTGCTAACGCTATCAAAAAAATCACTGCCTTTTGTTACTTAAAGGCTCCATCTTTACAAGCTTAATTCTATGAAACTGCTTTAAGGTATAGCTCCTATTCCATTCCGTCATTAGGAGCACATTTGCAAATGTACACACACTCACACACACTCTCAGAAACTGAGGGACATTTTTATATAAACTCTTGAAGTGTCTTCTTAGATTTGGCAACCCCCCTCTCACAGACGCGGTACTGTATTTGTGTTCATTTCATTAGGGCGACTGTTCAGTGTCGAGGGCCCCCTGAGGGGGGAGACTGGCAGCGCCGCAGCATTCATCATCATTACATCAGCGACCACCGAGATCTGCTATCTTAGGCTTATCAACGCGGCACAAACGCACCGCAGCGCAGCGAGTTAGAGGGGAGGGGAGAGATGGGAGATGGAGACGATTGAGGGAGATTGTGAGCAAAAGTGGGATAAGAGGGGGAGAAAATGAATGGAGGAAGGGAGGAGCATGAGACTGTGTGTGTATGTGTGTGTGCACCTCACTGTGCCCCTGCATGCCTGCACATGTTTTCCTGTGTGTACAATGTGTGTTTTTGCACATTTCGCAGCTATGCCAACAACATTAAGGGCTCCTGCACAGCTGGAATAACTAAAACACGGAGGGGCAAAGAGGGAGGAGGAGCCGAAGCCCTTCAGCGAGATTAGCTGAATCTAGCAATAAAACAGAATGCGCTGGCTCAGGCTGCATGTGTTTGCATTGGATAAGGTCAGTGAGGGGATGAGGCCCCTTAAGGAGACAGTGGAAGTGCTCGCCGGTGGTTAGGAGGACCTGTCATGGGATCAAAATCCTGACTGAGGAGGTGTTCCCAAACTCAATGGCTCTAACCACATACTTAGGTTTCCATGCTGTGTTCGACACTGCACTTATGGCTTGCCCTTGGCCCTGGAAGGCAAAGGGGAAGGGGGAGAGGGGGATTGGGGGATTTGGTGTTTGTGGCTCCCATTCACCAGTGAAACTTAACATTGTGCCCAGATGGCACTAAGTCTGGCCTACAGCTGATGGGGACCAGCCCCTCAAGTAAGGGCCATTTAGCAGGAATTAGTCACACCCCGCCACACACACACACACACGCACATATCAAATCCCAGATATGCACATGTAAACTGGTTTAGTGCTAGGCCTTCTCACCCTTTTGTATGCTGTGACACGGTTGAGCTCTTCACATTGTCAGTCATTTACATGTTTCTATATCATCCTACAATAATGTGCGAGTCCCACTTTTTACTGCTACGTTGTAAAACTCAAAGTTGATACGTTTATTGAGATGATTTATTGGTTCATGTTTTGAATCTGTAAATCATCTTGTGAATACTGCATGGGAAAATGAATGCATATTTTCTGCATTAAGGTATTGCAAAAGACATACCTGTCTTTAATTTATCTTTACACCTGAGGACCAGCGATATAAGGATGGGAATCGATACGATTTTATTCAATGCCACGATCAATTCTGCTTATCAGTCTGATTCTTTATTGATTTCTGATCATTTTTATGCTGGTTTTCAGCATCAATGCAACTGTTTTACTATCTCTGAGTCTAAAGTTTATAAAAAAGCGTCGTCTGTAACGGACGTGCTGCTCGGTAGGGAAGCAGTAGCACTCGTGCGTAGTGTCAAACACATGGCACTCTTAGAATTTAAGCCCATGTTACGTAGAAATATGTTTCAGCATATTGTTGGTGTTTCCACCCTTTCTTGAAATGATCATTTTATAGACATAACATTCAGCACTGTGTCGTCTTCTTTTTTCGTGAAATGAAGCCACGCTTTGGATTATTTCAGGCATTCGATTCTGATGGACTGGACAATCTGAAACCGGTTCTCGATTCCCATCCCTACAGCTATCACTGTGCACTGCACACAATAAAGCCTGTGCAAATGAGGAGTGTTTATATTTTTTGTCAAGGACAAACAGTGCAACAACGCAGCCCATCAGTAGCTTTCAGCGGAGCTAATAAGATTATCCTGGCGTGCGTCTTGGTCCCTCAGACCTCTCCACTTGAGATGCTTTGGAGGGCTGGTGAGGGACCCTGTGTGTTGCACAGCAGAATGAGCTGAGTGCATCTTACATTCCTGGGTAACAAACCCACACGATGTAATCGTAATGCTTACACGATGCGTCTTTTGCGCTCGCTACCCAGTAGATAAGGGGCAAATAAAGCATGCACCACAATGGAAATCTTCTGTGTGTTTTCCCCACAGGCCCCTGCTTATTAGATTATTTATTTATTTTGACTTTGCATTTGTTCGTGAGCCACTTGTGTCAGGGCAAGTGGGGCTGTGAGGAGCGAGACAATGGATAATTCAGGCAGCTTTGTTGCACTGGTGGCCCACTTATGTGGTGTTGGTTTCCCCTGCTCTCCACTTTATTCATTTTCTTCCCATGCTAAAACCTTTGTTTGATCAGACACTTTTCCTGAGTCTTGAGAAGAAGGAAAATATGCTTGTTCAGCTATTTACTGGAGGCCGAGGCAAACAATGCACCTATTACTTCAGCAAAATACCACCAAGGCCCAATGGGAAGAAAAGAAAAACATTTTCTTCTATGCAAAAGTTTTTTGCCTTGAACTTGCTGAGATTAAAGAGGACATATTGTGCTCATTTTCAGGCTTATACTTTGGGATTTCAGTAGAACATGTTTACATGCTTTAATGTTCAAAAAACAAATCATTTTTCTCATACTGTCCGTCTGAAATGCTCTGTTTTAGCGCCTGTCTCTTTAAGACCCCCTCCCGAAAAAGCTATATATACTATATATATAGCTATACTATATATAGTATAGTTGTGACATCACAACCTTACAGAAGTCCTGACAGCTTGTTTAAAAGCACAATTTCTGTGTGCATTTCTCTGTGAATTGAGCATTTTGATACTTTCTCAGTATTTATATAGCACCTAGACCTGCTTTATAATCAAAAAAGGAATGGAAATCTCACTTTTTACAATATGGGGCCTTTAAGATTAGCATGATTACAAAGACTTTTCCCTACTTTATAACTTTGCTTGTATCCACACAGCCAGTTGAAATTCATATAAAAGCAGTTGCTGCAGCAGCGACACATGCTCTATAGCTAAGGTTTCCACTCGAGTGGCCCCTGCACATGGCACCCACTGTAAAGCAAAAGAGAGTGAGGTCTGTATCCTGTCAGTGGGCCTCTCATCTCCAGTGAAAACAGTCTTGTGTTTGTGGAGGCATTCTTCATACGAGGCTTTAGAAAGCACTCCGCACCATGCCACAACCAGAGCGCGACAACAACATCCTTCACTGTACTTTC
>JAOVVB010232695.1:0-10348 GCA_028570985.1 Heterobranchus longifilis
CAAAATGATGAGCCCTGCCTCTAGATAT
The DNA here is from genome assembly GCA_028570985.1 of Heterobranchus longifilis. NCBI lineage: Eukaryota > Metazoa > Chordata > Actinopteri > Siluriformes > Clariidae > Heterobranchus > Heterobranchus longifilis. Next base: position 29 of record JAOVVB010232695.1, read on the forward strand.
GTTCTATTCATACTTTTGAACGGCGCCATGGTTGTGCAGGTCCATCCTCTCCCTCAATCAAACCATCCTCATATGCTGAGACAGATCAGGACAGACGGTCAGAAGGCTGCTGTTTGTATATTTATTCCATCGCTTACAGCAGTGACAGAAAGGGTGTGGACAGTTTGGTGTTTGTGTGGTGGCTGGGTCATCACAGACTGATGGCAGTGCGGGCTCCGTTCCCCCGCTGTCACTTGGGCCCTGGCAGCACGAGCTCAGTGTGCAGGGGCCTCTGTGACTGAGTGCCAGGGAAGGCCGTCTGCCTGTCACAGCCAGACAGCACTCGGTCAGAGGATCTGCGAGGGTAAATAAAACACTGACACACACACATTCACACACACACACACTGATATCATCCATAGAGACAAAGCGAACACGCTTGCACATATTGGATGAACAGAACATGCACATGCACTGTGACCGGAAAGAAAGTTTGAGGTTAGATGACACAGATACTAAACCTCATTATTCACACCTACACCAAGGCCTGGCCCGAGGACACTCCGAGGATAAAATAAGTAACGAAACGTGGGTGTGAAAGAGCGAAAGCTGGAGGTATATTTGCCAAGTCATTAGGACCAGTCATTAAGCCATTTAATCGTGCAGAAAAGGAGGAGGAATTATCTTCTTGGCAACGCTGAGGGCAACTTCAGAGTTGCGTTGTCTTTTACCAACCTTACTAATGATTACAGTCTGGGAGGAATGATAGTAATCAGAGGCTTGTACAAGATAGGGACACCATAGACGTCAGTGTGACGCTTGCAGCTCTCCCACCCCATTTTCACCCCAAATTGCTACTCTCTCCTGGATTCGTCTAAGAAAGTGGACAGGATGATTACCACCATGGCATAATGTAAAAAAAAAGAAAAGAAAAAAAAGCCTGCACCTTGTAGGATCAAACATTCCTGTAGGAGCAGGAGGTCACACATTAACAGGATCTGTGGAAAGTGATTTCCATCACAGTGCTAACTCGCTGTACTGTCAGAAAAAATCCCATTTTACAAATTTCCCACAATATTTCTGTTATGCACGGTGTACTGTGGACACGATCGTTATTAAAAATGACCTCGTCCTCCAGACCACCTACTACATGACTAGCCAGATGAAAGAGTCTAGAGGACTATTTTGTGTGCGGATGGGTCCACGACCTCGGAACCAAAGTAGTCACTGCCGGTGAGTAACTGTGCTTGAGAGTTACAATTATTACTATTATATAAATAATACGTCACTATGTATTATATTACATAACTCCAATATGTACATGGAGGCACCTCTGGCATCAGGCTACTAACGTTAGCTAGCCAGCTAGTTTTCTTTGATTGATTGCAACAGCCGTAAACAGCACAAATCAGGCATTTGTGCAGTGTTGGTAGTCGTTACCTCCAGCTGCCTGCCCTCCATCTGCAAAGCGCACTGATGTATGACATCATATGCAAAGAACATATTCAAAACTTTCTGTTTCATTCATTGATTATTGTCTAACATTGGCTTTTTGTGTGAAATGCTGGATACATTTACATTTTTAGGCTTCTGAAAATCCTGTCCACACTAAGGCCATACTCTGTGACAAGGGTCACAAGTAGACCTTAAAGGTTATGGAAAGAGCTGGAAGTAACAATTATTTTCATTATCAATTAATTTGTAGATTATTTCCTTGACTGATCAGTTAATCGTTTGGTCTATAAATAAAATCCAATCACACCTTCCCAGGGCCCAAGGTGAAACCTTCAATTTGCTTGTTTGTCTGACTGACACTTTAAAACCCATTGATATTCAGTTTAGTGTCCCATAAGACAAACACCATATCCTCACAAATGAGAAAATGAAACTGGGTAATGTTTGGCATTTTGCTTGAATAATTACTGAAATTGACTGAAACTAATTGTTTAGTTGGGATCCACTGAGCGACACCTATCCAACACCAAACCAGTGAGCCTGTTCTAGTCCTGCTCTATATGAAAAGAGATCACTTTTGTCATGATATGACATTATAAATAAAACTGAATTAAATTGAATTGAATTCACTGTCAAGCAATTTAGCTCCACTTGGCGATCAGAACTGTATATAAAGAAGAGAATGTGACTCTGAGGCGTTTTCAAGCACACGATGTGACAAACGGCTCCTCCATTGAAGGAGAAATGTATGCATCAAGGACAAGTGCCGTGTGCTTGACATCAACCATGTGCATGAAGAAGCTCCTTAGTGGTTACATTCATTTGAGCCTTTTCCTTTATCTTCCCTGCTTTTAGATGAACTCTTTGCAATAGATTTTATTGGTCACTCTGACAATATCTCGGATGTAAGTTGATCATTTACACAGTCACAGTCAATTTTGTGGTAATATTTACCACAAATATTGATTAAGGAGGGTAACCAGGGACCCAGACCTGGATCTGAGTACATTTGACCCCAAAGTCCAGTTTGTTTGATTAGTGTGAAAAGTAGATCTCGAGTACGGCCCATGTGTACTCGGGTACGGTTTGCATCAGATGGGAAATCCAACTGTACCAAAACACGGAAATGGACCGCTATTTAATGCGAGTAGCAGTCGGCTAGTCGACATTTCTCAACGCTGCTGGTCTCCTCCAGAAACGACATATTGGCGATCTCATCCTCTGATCTGCACGGCCACGGGTGATAAAGTAAGAAGGCAGGCAGGGGGTCGTTCTTTACATTGTCTCCAAAATATAAACAATAGTAGGCATAATGCGAAGGTTGACTCCATTGTGTGGGCTTGGGATTTTGCGATTGCCGCACGTTTCTACACTGTAGCAACAACATAAACAAATGTCACATAGATGATGTGGTTACTGGTACAGAAATGAAATTCTGAAGTCCTTGTAAGTTTCTGAATTTGAGGGAAGTTTTTGAAAATAGACATAATTAAATAGACATGGGTCACTGAATGTGCTTGGATTTATATATTTTGTACAAGAATAGAAATTGAAGTTCTTTTTTAATTAACTTTAGTAAATAGACTGTGTTCACGTTGTCTGCATGTGCGTCTCCCACAGTTGCGTCATTGTCACATTCAAGCCTCTCTCTTTTCAGCTGTTGTCCTTGAGCTTCTGTAAAGCCTGCTAGTTCTCGTTAGAAAAATTCTTAGTATTGTTACACTAATTAACATTGAACTGTCTCAAACTATGCTGTGTTGAGTCCTAGAATTTGACAGAATTGGGCCTGGAATGTCCTTGAAAAGTCCTTGAATTGAAAATGTCTTAAGACCATAAAACTTTTCCTCGACTGTTCTGGATTGTTGCACCGATTCCTCGAAATACTATAAGTAGATGAATAGTTTTAAACGGATCACGTGTAATAATTCTACTAATATTAGTATTTTGTGCTAAATTCCTGCAACCTTGTGCCAAGGCTTTGTGTTGATCAGCGAGGGGGAAACAAGGATCCTTCCACTTAGAGGTTAGGGATTTTCCCTGAATTTAGATTCTGCTAAAGGTTGTAGTAAGCTGTAGTAAGTGATTTCTCACATGCTGCTCAGTGGAATTTGAACGTGCCGGTCATGTGTTGTCACAGTCTCTGCTTTTTAAAGCTTGTGCTGAAGACTACCTTAATGACTGGACCCTGTGTTGTCTTTTGTTATTGTAGTTGTTTGGGAGGGTGTGTGGGGAAGTTTCACAGCCAGTTGCCTCCTAACAACAGACGGAGACTGCTGCTGTTGCTACTGCCGTGTCTGGCTTGGACAGTTTCTATGGTAACCCACCCACAGGATAGCAATATGTACGACCGTAGAGGAAACCGGGGTTGCTAGGGCTATGGATAATGATGAGACTTTTATTTCTGTTTCTCCCACACAAACAGAGATGATACAGTGGCTGTAACTAAAATGTTTCTGTTCCATCAAGTAGTTCTGTAACGGCAGATTTCTGAAGATTTCACGTGTTCGAACCCTAACCGTACTTGAGGTCATGCAGCAGTGTTCGTCAGTGTGGTAGACTGAACTTCAATGTCCTTGTGTAAAGCCTTTGGAATTGCACATTAGTTCACTGTGTGTCTTTGCGGGCAGATTCAGACGTACTTCTCTTCAGGTCGTAGGCATGTTGAGCGTTTGAGGCAGCAGCACACATCTTTGTTCTCTCCTGCAGTCTCATGCTCCTCTGTGGCATTCAGCGAGTAAATACTCTATTGTTCACACGCAGCTCATTCCATTCCTGTGTTTTCTGCTGATTGGGTTAGCAGCATATGACAGTCAGAATGCTTTTAGTATAATTGTATTTGTCCTTTATTTAAATGTAGATTGCTTCATTATGTCTGGCTTGCTGGTTCCAGCTTTTTGTATGTGAGGATTTGATGCGTTTCTTTGTCATACGTGATGAATATATTTGGGTTTTGGACTGTTGGTCCGACAAAACAAGACATCTGAAGATGCTACCGTTAGGCTGTGGGAAATGATAAGGCATTTTCACTATTTTCTGACATTATATAGACAAAAAGGATTATTTGATTTGAGAAAATAATCTGTAATAAAAATAAACTGTTGCAGCCCTAATTCTATAACAACAAATCCCATGAAATGACCAAAGCCGACAGTTGATCCTGCTAACAAAGCTTGTGTATCAAAAGCCTGATAAAGTGTAATCCTCTGTGTCATAGATCTCCATTGTTGACCAAAAAAGATTAAAAACACATCAATGAGAGACAAAATTTCTAGGGCTGCACCCGAAGATTTGACTATTCGGATATTCCTTTGTTGTATAGGCATTCGGTTTAAAATTTTGGGATTTTGATATCCTGTTTTTGTCAATACTATAGAATAACAGAATCCTTAAAAATGAATGCCCTTTAATTAAACCAAGAGACACGTGTTGCAGCTCAGTGTTTCAGTTTCAGAGTGAGACTGTTGTTGTTATAGAGCACCTTTGTTTTCAACAATGTGTGTGTTTTGTTGGGATTAAGCAATGAGCAGTATAAAAAGTCGCTGCACTGTAGTTTATTTTAAGTAAATTCCACATTTACAATGCTGCTGTCGTAATCACTGCTGATCCAAATCCGGGGCTGAAAATAGAATATTTTACTCCTGTTTGAGTATTGCTAAAAACTGCAGTACCCAGCTGCTTTAGGAAATGAATTGGCCCTTTAAAAAAAAAAAAAAAGAAAGTATATCTTCGTAACCTGTTTTTGTAAATGTATATCTTCAGTAGGAATGTATAGGCTCGGGGCTGACTGCCACAGACTGGGCAGTAACATGGTAATTAATTGAATTAAGCAATGTTGCTTTCGGAATTGTTTACAATTACAAAAATGTAGAATATCCACCAACAACATGATGCACACTGAGGTCATTTATTTAACAAAGCAATGGTGCAGAATGTGTTGTTCTTCAGCATCAGGACTGGGTAAGTAAATACATGAGTGATTATCAGGACTTACTTATGACACGTTGAAGGTCAGGCATCATGGGATTTTCTGTCATTTAATGATAGTGACTTCTGCACGCACCCTGTCAATGCCCCAAATAACTCATTACACCCTACAACAGTCAGGTGTGTATGTGTGAGTGTGCGTGTACAGTATGTGCACGTGTGATATCGACTGATACAATCACCACATGCGAGTCTTTTCCATCCAGCCGGTTTTCTCCCAGGAGGAGTGAGGTTAACACTCCCAGAATGGCTGTGCTTGCACATCGACCCGGCAATAAGGACCGGACGTGTCAGAAAATCAAGTTAAGTGTTGAATGTAGACAATGACATGCTGTCAAGGCCTCTTCGGTGGTTATTGAACAGTTTGTACTCGGTTCCTAGAATAAATGAGTGATCACACTTATACTCATCATCAATTTACTTCTTTGTCAATAAAAAAAAAAGCAGTCGTTCCCAACCTTTTTGGTCTGAGGTACCAATACCTCACATACTCCTTCATGGATTCTCAATATGTTCCAAATGTACACTACTATTTAAAAGTGGATATTGTTAATGTTTTCATACAATTGATCTGTCGATGTTTAGGTTGGTTTGGTCAATCGTACTAATACTATTTGAAGTCAGAATGTAGTCTGACTTACCAGGTGACCAGTGCCTGGATAAAGCTTTGTTTCATTTCTGTGAAATCTGCCCGGAGACAGGAAGTCCGTGTTCCCGTTCTCAAAATCCTTTCGCTACGGGAAACAACAACAACGACCACCGAGCTATCAACCTACACGATGAAAATTACAAGTTTTGGAGATTTGGATTGTGCAATGAGGCAGGCCCGCTCTGTTCTTTTGCTGAATGATTGTAAAGCTCCTCAAGTACCCCCTCAGGTACAAGTACCCCTGGTTGGAAATCACTGGCATTTAAAGCACGTAGTGACAAACTTACAAGTCTGCACTTTATGTAAAGCAGCTCCTCGTCCAAGGTGAGCAGGAAAAGAAGAAACCTTCAGCCATTGTACTGTCCTTCGGCCATGTTTTCAGCTGAGCACAAAAGTCGTTTTTTGGATGTTATGAAAGTCACTACATAATAATGGGTCTGCTCACCTGTCCTTGTTGCTCTGTTCATTGGTGACACCATTTCATTTAGATGAATAAAACATGGTATTCTTTGCATCTATGGTCAATATTGTTCAGCCCGACCTCGCAATAGAATAAAAAGAAAGGCAAGTGCTTTGAAAATGATGAAGCCATTATTTTTATTTCTATACTCTGCCATCGCCTCCACTCTGCTGGATGTATGAGCTCTACAAGGCCTGGAAATGAAAGCCTTATTTCAGTCTATCGGCTCTTTATCCCACTGTGCCGTGTCTCTGGTGAATTCACCTGGGGTTATATCAGCTAAAATTAGACTCTCAATTATGAGCAATTACCGTCAGGCCTGTGGGCCCCACAGTGTATTCACTCTCGCTCACACCCGCACTGCGCCACGCCACTCCGGTTCCGTGGTTGGGTAAGTACCCACAGTAAAGTGAAACTATGCTGACAGAAGCTGTGCTCACAGTTCCTCAATCCTGTTCTTGGTTCATTTTCTATTTTGTAACTCGGCTCTAGTGGAGGCTAACTGTCTCATACACTGTACAATTACACTTGCCCTGTAGGCTTTCTTAAATTGGAGCAGTGTAGCAAAAATATGTGCTAAATCTGTCAAACGCTACTTCAAGTCACTGGATTGGATTATTGTGGAGACTGAATCTGAATAAAAGTTAAACGAGCAGGTGTTCCAGTGAAATGGAAATTAGAGTGTCTTTAACTTCTATGCTGTGATGTATTTACCAATGAAATGGAATATTTAAGCAGTGTACACTTACAAGAGGGATTCAAATGAAATCCAACGCATTTGATTTGACCGCTAAAAAGTGAGCAACCTTAGAGTTTAGTGAGATACTGAGCGACAGGATCTTAGCTCTGTGCTGCGAAAAGTTTCAGATTGATTGATGGGATTGATGGGATGTTATTGGTTGAAATTGGTTGGTACCAGCGTACATTAGCACATGTGACACCGTATTTTGTTTTACATGAAGAAAACATGATTGGATTTTGATTGGAAGGAGTGAAAGCCCTACTAGCAACAATGTAAGCACATGATCAGAAAACTATAAGAGACCTATATTTTTAGTTATACTTGGAAAATCTGCATTTTGTGAAAGCTCATGTTTAGGATGATGAATGATCATACAATAACTGATATTAGAAAAATCAAAAACAGGAACCATATTCAGGAGCTTACGTAAAATCACTGATCTCATCAAAAGAAAAACAACCATAATCCTCCATCGAACTTTTAACGTAACACTGCTTTTGTTGTATGTGGACAAAGAGTTCTGTCTAAAGTATGAAAATTATGATTTTCTGTGCAAATCTTTCTGCCTTAAAATGTTTTCATTTTGGATTTGCAACCCAGACTGTCTCAGTCACAGATTATGATCACAGACATAGCCTGTTCATGCTTGTTCTCAGGTCCTCTTGGTTAACACACCTAATTCATTAATTCATCCATTAAAAGAGAGAGTGTCAGACACCAGTCACAAGGCCCGTTTTTCAGTTGCCAAATAATTTGTTTTGGTTGCATTTTCAGGAACCAAATCATCTGTGTATCACGGTGATTACAGGATAGATCTGGTGATACTTTTTCTTATTATCAACAAATCCCATGAGAAGACCCAAACCTTGTCTCTAGGCTATAGCCAAAGTCTGTTAGCTTATTCCTCTGTGCCGTAGACCAGCATTGTTGAATAACTATTAAAACAAATGCTTTTATACGTGAACACATTTTTCTTCATTACAATAAACTTGGGCACTGTATGTTTATTTTGAGTTGATCCCACAAACTCTACCCTGCTGCTGTAAACACTCACTCACACAACAATTCTGTAACTATTTGTTAGTGCACCAAATGTGTGTTCATCCACGGCTGAAAAAAGTCCCCAACGAATCCACTCCTATTTGAGTAATGTTTGCTAAAAATGTTTGCTACAGTGCCCAGCTGTTTTAGGAAATGATAGTATATATAATAGTATAGTATATATTTGTGCACAGTGATGCAGCAGGCTTGGGTCCTTCTGTGTGGAGTTTGCATGTTCTCCCCGTGTTAACGCAGGTTTTCTCTGAGTTCTCCAGCTTCCTCCCACAGTCCAAACACTAAGACATGCAGGTTAGGTTCATTGTTGACTCTAAATTGTCCGTAGGTGTGAACGGGAGCGTGAATGGTTGTCTGTCTCTACTGGCGACGTGTCCAGGTCAGGGTGTATCTTGCCTCTCGCCCAGTGTCAGCTGGGATCGGCTCCGGCCCCCGCGACCCTGACCAGGATAAGACATGATGGATGGACGGATATTTGTGTCTTTAAGGACGAGAAGACAGAAGAAATCAGAGCTACACGCAGGCTGAAGAAAAATATATAATATAACAAGCCTTATCATTTAAATTTCAGATGTGTTTTTCCTTCAAGGAACACTACAAGGCAGAAATAGTCAGAGTGGTGAAAGTTAGAGGCAGTCACTGTTGCTATTTACCAAGCCGAGCAAAAAAAAAACATAAGTGCTGCACAAAAGCAAAGGGAGATTTAATTATGGAAAGATAAAATGGAAAAGTGCTGGCCTGCTATTTATGATTACAGACGTAAATAAAGCATTCTGAAGCAGAAATCAAGAGATCTTTTGATCACAAAGATAGGAAAGTCACATCAGCCAAGTGTTAGCAGAGATAGTTTTCGCCAGTTGAACTGCTGAGATTCACTTCCCCCCAGTGAGTTATTGTGCTGCACGCCTCAGCGCACACTTATGCTTATAGGTGACGTGATGTGGGCAGACTAAAAGCAATGTTAGAGCACTCTTCCGAATTGTTTTCTCACTTCAAGAGTCTGTTTCCTCTTAAAAGTTTCAGTTCAAATGTGCTAATTAAAGTATGGGAATTTCCATGGATATTTAAATTAGTTATGAAACTCTAGATCTATCTGTAGATGACTTGGTGGCATCTAAAAAACTAAAACGCACTTCAAATACAAAATAATAAATGAAAAATACCTCTGAGTAATCTTTGGTGTGATGTGAATACAATCAGTAGTAGATTTGAGGAGAAATATAAAACAAACAAAAAGGCGGTCCAGCTGTGTTTAAGAAGAGACCTCAGATTGATAGTGACACCAAATATTCCCCTTGCTGTGCCTTTGTGAAATATCATCTCGGATTTTCTCAGAGAATGACTACAGAGAAAGGGCTTATTATTATGGCAGATTACTTCTGCCATTCTCTGTGTGGATTAGACCCATGGCAAATTAGGAAAAGTAGGTCAAATAAGAACCATCTCTATCCTCATCATTTTTTTTGACCACATTTAGAGGAGAAGTTGTGACAAAATGGAGAAAGAAATGAGAACGAAATATACTCTCATCTCGCCATTTACTGTGACCAAGATCAGGGCTGGACATTTGGTTTCATCCTTAAAGGAATTCCCACAAAATGACCATTTGTATATCAATTACGTGTATTAGTGCTACATTGAATTTGTGAAAAAAAACATTCACAGTGAATCAGAAAACTGAGACAATTCTTTAAGAATAGAAGTAAACAGCAAATCTATACCAAAACATCCATTTACAAACTTATACAACTGGTGCAGTATAATCTTATTATTTATCCAGTCGTATGCTCAGTACTTCCCAAACACATGCACAAACAGTCTCATGCACGGAGGAGTAGTGCACCTGCCCAAGCTTCTCGGACGAGTAGCAGAAGTGTTTTAAATAGTAAGGTTTCAGTGAAAATGCATGTTTAGGAGATACTGAGCACACAACTGGATAAACGAGACTTGGAATATACTGCACCAGTTAGTTGTGTGAGAGTTTGTAAATGGAAA
>JAOVVB010232696.1:0-10348 GCA_028570985.1 Heterobranchus longifilis
TGTGTGTGTGTGTGTGTGTGTGTGTGTGTGTGTGTGTGTGTGTGTGTGTGTGTGTGTGTGTGTGTGTGTCACACACATGCCTGCACATGGACACACTATATTTAGATATCTGCCTCTGGCTAAATGTTTCTGACAGCATTAGTGTGTTTTGGTGTAGTCATGGTAATGGTTGACTGATTCCCCTCCCCCCCCAGTTTTTACAGAGGCCATCGGTCAGTTGTGTTGTACAGTAGTACTGTAACAACTGAAAATGTTTTTTATTAATTTCTCAATTCAATGGGTGAAAAATGAAAATCAAAGATGTAATGTAACTTAAAGTATAATGTTATTGCATTGTAATGTGGATTAATTGAGTGATGCGATCATCATAATGACTAAACATGAATGTAATTTGAGGCAATAAACTCTTCTTATGATTCATTGCAGCCTCAACAATGAATTGTAATTGCAGATACAGTATATGCACACTGCATAATCTGCTGTGTTCTCAGTAATTACTGGAACGTCTCAGGCATTTGTAATCTGTCATTAGATTAAAGCTGCAATAATCAACATTTTTATATTATTATTATTATTATTATTATTAGATTATGCTGTTGGCCATTTTATGCCTTTATTAGACAGTGACAGTGGAGAGAGAGACAGGAAATGTGGGGAAAGAGAGTGGGGGAATGACATGCAGCAAATGGTCCAGCCAGTCGGGAATCGAATGGGGGTCTCTCGCTGCTCGCTGGTGTGCGCCCTAACCACGTGATTATTTGGGCTTCAAATATCCTTATATTATTAATGGAAAAAATGACTGTGTAATAGGTGGAAAGAGGTCACTCGTAGTGACAAATTCACAGAGAATTTTCACCCAACTCTGCAGCTCCACTGAGCCTTTTTGTGTCTTTTTAGCTCATTGTTTTGGTTTACTCTCATCAACCTCACTTCCAGAAGCTTTCAGCTGCTTGGGAAAAATGATTTAATACTTCTAAGATTTTAGGTGCTAACATAAGGAATGCAACCGGCAATGCAACTCTTGTTACCGTAGCCTTTTCATCCCGCCCTCATTGCTGTCCTTTAATCATGTTCTCCGTTTCCTTCCACATCCTCCTTCCCACTCAGGGGCTGCTCGGAGCTCTACCGCATACCCATGGTGGAGTACAAGGTCGACAGCGAGGGTACACCCTGCGAGTACAAGACACCCTTCAGGAGAAACACCACCTGGCATCGGGTGCCCACAGCTGCTGCGCCAGCGCTGTCGCGGGGCTCGCCCACGCAGGGTCCCGATCGCCTGCAGTGCCAGCAGATCCTCCAGCAGCACCAGGCAGCTATCCCACGAAGCACGTCCTTTGATAGGAAGTTACCAGATGGGTCCAGGTAATGCTCGAGTTATAAAAAGAATATTAATTGACATAATTAAATGAGTTTTATTCACTGCTTTGTATTGATCCACACACAAAGCAACACTGCTACAAGATTTACATGAACTGCCTAAGAAAGAACACACTACTTTTGACAACTAGCTAACAATCTCAACTTTCATCAAGTAATAATTAAGTAAAAATGTCATATTAGGATCAAGTCACAGCGATATTATTGAAAGTGGTACGATAAAAGTAGTAGCAGAATAACCTGTATTTTATGCATAAAACAAATGAACTAAAATTCTACTTTGAAAACACTTTTGGAAGTCAAGCTTTCTACTCAAGGATTTCCAGAAAGCAAAGCAGAGCAAAGCTTTACGATCAAACATCGTGATGCTCAAAAAGATCCAATCCTTTGAGATGAAATCTTTGAACTGCGAGCCTTTCTCATTTAGAGAAGAGCCGCAGTAACACTTTGAGGGGCGGTTATTGTGTTCAGTTATTTGCATACATATAAATGGAGCATTTTAGCCCAATGAATTCACGGCTTCGCTTTCATCTCCCTTCAGATGATAAGGCCACACTCAGACTTTGTTCCTGTCCGAGACGGTGTCTCTTTGGGACATCTCCATTGAGCCATGCAAAGCAGTGATTTGTTCATTCTAATGAAACCCCGACAGTCATGATAACCTTTCCAGTGTGTCACACTGACCCCCCCTGGTGTTGCCTGTTCTGACTATACTGGGATAATGGCCGCCTTCTCTGCCTAATCAGAGTCCCTGGCAGCAGGAGCACTCCTTTCTCTCCCTCTCCGTACCCCTCCGACTCCTCGCTCCCTCCCTCTTCCTGCACCCTGCTGAGGAGGAGGTGGTGGGGACACTGACACAGCTCAGCTCATCTCATCCAATTACTGCAGAAACAAAGAGAGTGCTCTTCCCCGGACCACGATATGTAGCACTCCAGAGGGAGTGGGAGTAGAGGAGGAGGAGGGGGGGGGGGTGAAGGAGTCATAGACTGAAGAGGGAGGGAGACAGGAGGGGAATATTATACAGTCACACATTCCAGAAATATAAATCAACACATAGAATAATTGAATAGCTTGTGGTTTTCAGCATTAGGATCAGTAGTTTAAAGCAGCATTTCCAACCAGATTGGTAATTCTGCAGTTGCCAGGGGATACGTGGAAAGATTGTAGAGTAGCTCAACTAATTTGAAAAAAAAATAGAAATTCTGATATTTTCAAATCCACATACTGAGCATTTGAACACTGTGTTGCGATTGTTTCGCAAGAAATCTAAGCAGTTAACGTTAGCTATAAGTAATGTAGAAAATATTGAAATAGTGAGCTAAAACTAATGGATATATGATTGACGTAGATTGCTAAATTAATGGATAAACTGTTTAAATGATTAGATAACAGTATAGTGTAGGGCTGGGGGATATGGCCAAAGTCTTCCATCCCGATAGTGATTTCATATCTTGATAACGATGTACAGTATATCACGATATAGCATGTTTTCTGGTAATTAAATAAATAAATAGTCAATATGTAATAACCACATGGTAAAGCTTATTTTTGTATACTCCATACATTACTGTTAGTAAAACAGCGCCTCTTTGGTCGATCCAGATTCCAATCAGCATCGTCCAAATGACGTAAATATTGCTGTAATGCAGTTCAGCCGCTGGTTTGTTTTCAGAATTGAGATAGAAATTATATAGAAAAATATATACGATGGATATTTTTTATATTGGTTATATTACTTAGGTCGTCATATCGACCAGCCTTAGTATATTGTAGCTAAATGACTGCATAAACAGTTAAATACTCAGCTAAAAGTATATGATTTAAATAGATAGCTGAATTATGGATAAGCAGTTGGAATAGTTTGTTAAAACGAATAGATAAATGATTGAAAAGTCCATCTTCTGCTGCTCCAGTTTGTAGTAACACGAATGCAAACTTAACCAAACTGACCTCAACATTGACAGTTCAATTGTATTAAAACATTATTGTGACAATATCCACTTTTACATAATTATTACTGTTAAATAACATCCAGTGTAAATTGAAATGAACATGACAGGTGTTGCCTATTAAAAGAATACTTCATGTGAGGGGCTGTCTGATAAAAAAGAGATCTATAGGATGAATCTTGATATCTTAGATAAAGCATCATCCCATCCACACATTTAGCTGAATCCAGACTTACTGTAAAATATGACACCTACTACACAGCCAACTGGGACAGACCGCTAATCTCTGGAGCTTTGAATGTTATTGCAGCGCAGAGGAAGAAAAAAAAAAAAAGTTCAATATTCCCTGCAGAACTTTACATTGTGTCAAGAGAGGAAGAGAAGGAGAACAAAAAGCAGCTGCTGCTGTTTCACATTATAGTGCAGAGACACGGCTGAGGAGACTAACTTCAGCCGGGGAGGAAATGTAGCGATTCGGCCAGAGCATTCGATGATGTGTGCCGCGACTGAGTTACTGACAGTTTAGTAAGTTTCCCATGGAGGTCTAGACAAAGGAAACCTGATGACAAAGCAGAAAGGGAAATAGTGTGTCACCTTCTAAATGGACGTTTTGTAACGTGATTTTTGAATTATGAGGTTCTACTGGATTATCTTTATGATTTCTTTTATTATATTTCTGATCTGTGAATGTTCCCTTATGCTTGTAAATATTTAAAGAAAAAAGGAGCACATACACTCATATATAGTCAGCTTCATTCAGACCTAATCCTAAACTCATACAAACAAATACATCAGAAAAAAAGACAGAGAGATGAAAGAGTATGCAGCTAGACCTGACTGGAGACTTAATGTGAAAGCCATCCTGCCTATGTTATTGCAGTCTTATTTCCGTCCGGTCATTTAACCTACTTTGGTGTGTTGGTTAAAAGGAAGGCCTCTAGGCAGCAGACATAACTCGAATCCAGTGTTTATTTTTCACTCTAGACCAGGGGTTCCCAAAGTTTTTTCAGCTCGAGACCCTGGGATCCAAACTAACTTATAAAATCGTGACTTGCCATGACATCTCCATTTATAAACCACTGATAAAGAACACAACAATTGTTAATGTATATGAAATGTATTTATTTCATCAGCTGGAGTGGGGAGTGCAGCAGAGAGGATATCTTTAAAAATCTTCACCACCACATTAGTCACACACACAGAATTTCTGACATTTGTCTGGCATGGAAACACATACTGTAAACTCGAAATTAATGCAAATGTAACCCACACATTACTGACCCTCCCTCCGTCAAAACAATGTGAATAAATGCACTTTGCTGCCTTCCACATGAGGTGCAAGCCCACGAGTCGGGGATCGATTGTCGGAATGTCAATCACAGCTAACACTGACAAGTAATGTTAGATATTTAGCAACACACTAATCAACAGACA
Source organism: Heterobranchus longifilis (assembly GCA_028570985.1). Taxonomy (NCBI): domain Eukaryota; kingdom Metazoa; phylum Chordata; class Actinopteri; order Siluriformes; family Clariidae; genus Heterobranchus; species Heterobranchus longifilis. The sequence goes on from JAOVVB010232696.1 coordinate 4,761, forward strand.
CACAACAATTCAAATGCTACACAAACAAACACGTCTGACTCACTTTTCCGTCTCTTGAAAGTCTCTTCTTTGCTCGGGAACAATTCTTTTCACTTCCCCCGATGCTGAGAATGATCCGTTTGGAGATCTCTGTCCAATTTGTTAATTTTTAAGCTCTCATTAGTGAGCACCCCTCCACACACACAGCCTCTGAGCCAAACAGACCAGTGTAGCAAAAAAGAACACTTGTCTATTTTAATTAGGAATATGAATTCACATATCATTATGCGTTTTACTCTGCCGATCTGCGACCCTAACTTTGGGAGAGACTGCTCCAGACCACAGTCTGCAAGTTTTTCATGACCAGGCAAAAGCAAGCCAAGAAACCTCTTGTCTCAAGATATTAAGTCAGGTCAGGGCTTAGTGAGGGCTTAGAGACAGTGAAATACACTTTGCTGAGATAATGCTCAAAGTGCAGTAAATGACTAAAGTTCCTTTAACAGGTCATGTGTGGAAAGATACTTCAAGAGCAGAGTCGAGATTCTGTTTTAAAGCAGAAATCTCAAGCATCCTCTTACTTTCACAAGCTACTTCTGTCTTTTACTCTACACACACACACACACACACTGAGCTGCACCATCTGGATTACTCACTGCAGCGTATTACCATAACTAATCTCTGTTTCTGTTTGTCTTTGGAGAACAAGACACCTTCTCCCTCACTGACAGCTCTCACATTTTCTGAGAGATTATCCACGGTGACACCCAATAATAAAGTCATTAATGCCGGACAGTGAGCGAAATACGTTTTTTTCAGTTGTGAAATGTCAGCTTCTATAGAGATCCTAATTTAGACATTCAGTCTACTAAAACAGTTTAAAATTATAATCTGTCTTTAGCAGTACTAAAATGATTAGTATAGCAATTACTTTTGCAGATTCCATCTTATCAATATAATTCACTGCTTTTATTTGTTTAATGTCTTTGTAAATTGAATATCCTCTGGTTTTGGACTGTTGGTTGAGCAAAACAAGCAATGGGAAATTGCAATGGTCATTTTCACTTTTTTGTGACATTTTATAAATGATTAAAGGAATACTTTAACCCCCAAATGATCATTTGTACATCACTTACTCACCATGTGTTGCCTTGAATTTGTGAAGAAAACTTCGTTTATCCAAAAACAGAGAAAATTCTTGATGAATTAAATTAATAGACAGTTGTGTTTAACAACAGCAAAACTATATCAAAAAGGTATGATCTAAGTATCATTTATCCGGGTGTATGCTTCCCAAACACATGCATTTTCACTAAAACCTTACTATTTACAACACTTCTGCACAAACAGTTTCACACTTGTGCAGGTACTCGCTGTGTACTCGTCAGACGAGATTATACTGCACGAGTTGTGTGAGTTTGTGAACAGATGTTTTTATATCATTTTTCTGTTGTTAAACATGGCCCCCTGTTACTTAAATCATCAAGAATTTTCTCTGTTTTCCTTCAGAAATTCAAGCTAACAGGGTATGAGTAATTGATATACAAATGATCATTTTGGGGGTGAAGTATTCCTTTTTAAGCAATTAGTTGCAGCCCAAAATCAAGTATATATAAAAATGTCAATACAGCCCAGGTTTTGACCATCGACAGCAGTGTGTTTTACACTTGTGTGTGTGTTTCTGCAGGACAATGCAGGATATGGAGAACCCCCAGGTCACCTCGTGTAACAAAGGAGACCAGCACTACCGCAGCTCCCCCAGTAACCAGTCGTCCTCCAGTGATCCAGGACCCTGCGGCAGCAGCACCTGGTCCCAGCAGCCTGGATACGATGGGTACGGGACCACAGCAGTGTTACTTCTTTTGAAATGGCCTTGAAGTATAGTCCCTCCAGGAATATGTGGTTTCATAGTAATGAATGCAGTTACAATCAGTCCCAGTACTATTTCGGAGAACTTGCAATTTTGCAAAATGATGGCAATTTTTCCACATGAAATGACCAAATCATCAGCACACTTTTGGCCAGTCGTCACTCTTTTTTTCATTTTTTTTTTTTTTTTCAAGGAAGTGATCTAACAAAACAATAAAATGATGCCAGCCACGATCTAATACCACATCCAGAGCTTAAAATTAGGGAAGATGATGGAGGATGATGAGTTTCATGTATGATTTTTTTTTTTTTTAATTTAACATGTATTATTATAGTTTCCATTGAGTCATCTGAAAGCCTTGCTTTCAGAATTACATTCAGAAGAACATAAAAGCTACCTCAAACATAAATGGCCACTTTGTAAATGAAGCCATTCAGTTTTATAGCCATTACAAATCATAGCCAGGTACAGTATTTTTCATAGTTGTAAATTTGAGCACAGCTTCTTCTTTCTTCTGTTCATAAATTAAAAAAGAAAAGCACTTAAGTATGATAGGAAGTGATTATAAAGAATTCTTTAATGTCCTACAGTATTACCTACTGCAACTGAAGTGCCACTTTAGCAAACTACACTGTAATTTTGGAGAAAGCCATTGAAAAGACATCTTTTGAAAAAATAATCATGAAAAAGAGAGCTTTTAGCTTCTGTGTCAACATGAAAGTAGCCACCACAATGTCTTTTCTGTCTGTTTTGTCCCCTTAACAGAACAGAACAATACAGATCCCTTTTCAATATTCTGTTCTTTTTTTTCCTGCTTTCGATCATATAATGGTATGCAGGGCTTCAGTCTGCACAGCCGTGACATCTGTCAGGCTGAGTCTCGTACATGAGCAGAATCCATCAGAGACCAATGTCTGTCTGTAAGTGGTTACAGACCATGACAAGAGGCTTAGCTGCACACTGCTGCCTTTCTGTCAGAGGCCTCAAAAGTGCACTGAACTCTCTGGCATCACGGTGATCCTGTCAGAGCTGCCACGATGCAGAGCAACAGACATGTTGACTAGCCGATTGATCTCCGCTTAGAGTCGAAAGATCACCAGACACTGCGGCCTCTGTTGTAACCTTTATTAGCTCTTTAATGTTTAATTAAGACACGCATTGAACAATTTGCTCCTCTTTCCCTTTTGTCAAGAGCAAGAGAGCGCCCGGCATGCAGAGTCGAATGAAAGGAGGTCTCTTGTCAGCGTTGTCTGGCAGCGTCTTTATTCTATTGTAAGCTCAAGTGATTCGACCTTAAATGATCTTGAGCTAATTACTGTACATCGGTGGCAAATCTAGTGAAGCCTTTCTCTGTCTAGAATACAGAGTTAACTCTATGGACTAATTATAAGTCCCATATTGTAAAAAAATTGATTTCCATGTCTGTTTTGATTACAAAGCAGATCTAGGTGCGATATAAATACTGTGAAAGCATCAGTCCAAGGAGAAATGCACACAGCCCGTATTCAGAAACTGTTTAATGAGCTGTCAGGACTTCCATGAAATTGTGATGTCACAACTATACTATATATAGGTATAAAGTGCTGCTACAGTGCAGTTGGAGGTGGGGTCCTGTTTATTCTTATGAAAGTTGCTCAGTGGTGCATGAAGCCAAAAAAGTTCAGCTGCCACATCTAATATAACCCTGATGATCGGGGTGGCCCATAGAGCAGGCGCACTAGAGGCTTCTGCCGGCTACTTCTGGTTTAACGCCCCGCTAACTTAAACGGGTATTGAATTATTTAATCGTGCCGCTTTTCTAGAGTTTGCAAATGTTAACCGACTGAAAGGATCAAATTCTGACACTGAAACGAGTCATTTCGCTGGGGTTGTGACGCTCACATTTTTTTTTCCCCAAGGTAAGTCAATGGGGAAAAAGTCTTTTTGGCCCAATGACCTCACGTGGCAGACCCAGTAATTGTAATAACACTGTTTGGCCACTACGAAAACTAGCTTAAAAGCATGGCGCTCTTCCGGCTGCAATGCAGATGCAGAAGACCCAGAAACACTGACCAATCAGAGCAGACAGGGTAGGGGGACTTAAAGAGACAGGCTCTAAAATGGAGCATTTCAGACAGGGTGAATACAGGTATATTCAGACAGACAGAATCAGAAAAAAAGGTGTTTTTTCAACATTAAAGCATGTAAACATGTTCTAGTAGAAACCCAAAATACTAATATGAAAGTGAACATGAGCATAGTATGTCTCCTTCAATGCCCATATCCCTCCTCCTTCCTCCTGCAGGTGCCCCTCTCCGATCCTCCATGAGCGGACAGGTGACATCCAGGGGGGTGACGGAGAGATCCACAGGGAGCGGGAGCCCACGCTGGAGAGGACCAGGTCTGCAGGTGAGTCTGATGTTCTATCACCGGTGATTTATGTCACCTATTCCTATTCCATGTACTTCTCCACACTCAGCTTTTTCTTGTCGGTCCACAGAGGCCAAATGGCACATCCCCTCCACCAAGATCCTGAACCCTCTGAAGCAAAGAGAAGGAGGGAAAGACTCGCCCAACAAGCTGTCCAGGGTAAATGTCTGACCTACTTTGGTTTCTGTTTGACAGAAGCCGCCCCACCTGACATTAGATGTTTAGAAATTAATGCGCTTTGAAGGACACAATGTTTGAAAGCATTTAAAATGCAGCCTCTACAGTACGTGTGCTGTGTTTGTAGTAGATGCCCAAATCTGCACTGTCAGACCTGATTTGCCCCACATCCGTGTTTGAATCGGGGTGAGGTCAGAGTGCCCTTGTTTACGTACTTTGCAGCAACCAGCAGCCCAAATTGGGGTATTCAACCTCATGTTGTCCCCTCTAGCTGCTCTTTGCACTTATCACTTTTCCCTCATCAGCATGCTAACGGGTGTCTCATCTCATCACCGTTTCGGGTTGTCTCGCACTTTTCTAGGACACATTTTTCCTAGAAGGTTGAATATATTAAGTGCTCGAGCCTCTCATTTTCTCCTTTCTCTATATTCCCCTTTCATTTATCTTTTTTTTTTTTGCCCATTCACCGTCCCTCCTTCCATCTTTTCTTTCTCCTTTGATGCTGCAGGCTGCCGCATACAGCTAACAACATCCTTCGGTGCTTTCAGCCAGTGTTGCATTAACCCGGGCCAGTGGATAAAAAATTAAACCATTCCCTTGGCATTCTCTTTTCCAAATGCACAGAGCTTGTTTGGCTTTTTCTAAAACAGAGTAGCTGTTTTTGATGTGATGTGATGTAATTTAAGTTGCTTTCATGATTTAGTTGAGCATAGCATAATAAATTAAGCATTAGTGTTAACCCCCTCTTCACTAGAGGCTTGTTTTTGAGTCAGTGAATGTAATTATTAGGCTGCTGATCAACATTGTGGACACACTGAAGACAAGTTGGCCTTTTGGTTTTTAAATTCAGGTTGTCCGTACGTACGTATTTTCGTGAACACAATATTTCGCCTGGAGGGAATTTCTTCAAATTTGGCACAAACGTCCACTTGCACTCAAGGATGAACTGAGTACATTTTGGAGGTCAAAGGTCAAGGTCACTGTGACCTCACAAAATACGTTTTCAGCCATAACTCAAGAATAAATACGCTAATTCGGACAAAAAGTCACACAAAAGTATAATATAAAATTATGAAGTTATGATATTTCATACCAACAAGTTCAAAGGTCAGCTTCATTGTGACATCATAATGTTCTGCAAAAACACTTTTCAGGC
>JAOVVB010232697.1:0-10347 GCA_028570985.1 Heterobranchus longifilis
TGCCTTTGTTTAACACTCATAATATTATATATAATATTTCTACTCACATGGACTTTTTGCTCCCTGTGAAACTAATAATATTCCAACTGTCCAAATCAAATCTGTTATTCAGTGACAGGCAGAACATGAACTAGTTAAATTGTACCACATCTCTGTCCATACAGTAGAAAGCTAGCTATGAATGTTTTGTATTTGATAGAGACGATGCAATTTAACATAGTTCCAATACAGAGTATAAAACTGATGTGCTGCACAGAGTTTATAGATATTGATCATTTTCAACTCTTGTCCTTAGTTGGGCTTTTTGTATACTGGAAAGTTAAAACATACAGCCAGTATCATAAAAGCACAATAAACTACAAATATGAGAATATAGTGAAATACATATCTCACAATACCAGACCTCAACACAACAATACATACACCAGTACATTTAGCCAGTACTTAACCTTTGTTGTGAAGGATTTAATATCTGGAATTAATTTGATTTCAGTGGGTAAAGTGTTCCAGAGTTGGCAGCTCTTCATGGAGAAAGATCTACGATGTGCTGTTTTACAGTTTCCGTTCCCCGTGCTCCTGGTTCCTCTCGTACTGTCTTTGGATATATCTGAAAGAGCCTCTGGGGCTCCACTGTTAATACATTTAAAAACTCATTTGAGAAAACAAAAGTGGGTAAAGTTCTCAAAGCTGAGTGGGTTGTGACTTTTCAGTATGTGACAGTGATGCCACCGACTACCAAGCTACCTCTTTATCTGTTACTCACATCTCGTTTCCTTCTTTTCTCTCTCTTCCTTTTTGCCTTTTGTCTTTCGATCCTCCCCCATCACACACACACACGCACACACATGCACATGCACACACACACACACACACACACACAGGCATTTCAAATGTCATGTTAATTATGCATCAGTTCCTTGAGCTAAGCCTCTACATGTGGTAGATGTGCGTTTGTGTGACTGTGTGCATTTGTAAAGTCAGTAGTAAAAGTGAACCCTGAGCCAATTAAAGGCTGCTACGTCAGCAGCAGCAGCGCCTCCAGGCCTGGAGCACAGTGTGGGGTAATAAACACTGCACAGCCACGGCTTCTGCCCCTGCCTCCGTTTCTGCAAGGCGTCAACTATGTTAACGTATTTTTCTCTATTTATGTAATGAAGGCAGAAAGCACACTCAGTGCATCAGTCATACGCTGCATTGAAATGTCAGTTTGAGTGCACAAATGAACACCTTATTAGGATTTGTGTGTTATAAAATGATGCATTACGGTTGTGTAATGGCTATCACATGCTGTGTAATTAGAATACCTTTGAGTGCACTGAGGGAAAAACACAATCCTTTCATGAAAGTAAAGACCAAATTGCTTGTCCACGCACCTTTTTTTTTTTTTTGTAATTTAACTTATAATATTTGTTAAAGTTGCAAAAGGGTGGGCAATGGCCCTGACCAATTGAGAGTGCCGTGCTACAAGATTCCTGGTCACAGATGACCGACACAGATGACCAGTGTTGTGCATGAATACACTAAAAACAGCGTGCTCATGTTTTTGATGAACGATGAACTGAACGATTAGTTTGCAGGACTGTGAGCGTCACACTGTGTTTTGCGGCCCTCAAGGATTTAAGGCACCCTGCATGTCGGTGCTTACCTTGCATGGCAGCTGGATTCTCATGAGATCACATGAGAATCTCAGATTTAGTGATTGCAAGAATCCATCTTGCCAGGCTCCAGTACAAGCGTTTGGGTCCGGTACAGATCTGATCGGACCAATCAGCATCCTGCAAGGAGCTATTTGTAGCTACTGGCAGGTATGGCCGTGGTTTAGGTGTGAGCTGTGTGACTGTTTGTTCAAAACAACAATGGTGGCTGTGATACTGCAACACCGTCTGCTTTCAGAACTGGAGAATATTTCTTCATTGAAAGAAGAGTAAAGCAGGACACTGACGGTTTTGCTGCTCTGTTCTCCTGACTGACAGATGGTTCGTCCAATCAGCCGCCAGGTATTTTTTGAAAGCGCCTGTCCTTTTCCAAACACTTTCTAATGACGACTTCTCAGATGGTTCTAAGAAACAACCGTCTGACAGCAGCAGGTTATGTCTGTTTATGTGTTTCCTGGTGATGTCCAAATGAAGCTTCAGGAATCATTGTCTTTATTTTCTGAGCTGACGAGGATGGTACTCTCTGTTCAACAAAGGGTTGAAAGCACACTGAATTAAAATTCCTCGAGCCTTTAAATCAACTAATGCTTCATGAAGCTTCATTTGAACATCACGAGTCACCTTGGGCCGTATTACAGAAACTCCCTAAGTCTGAAATCCTCTCTTATCTCAGGATGGGATTCAGGATTTTTGGTATTACAGAAACATATTTCCTAACTGCATTTAGGAAAAAATCTTATCTTAGGATAGGAATTTAACTATTACAGAACCGTCCTAACTTAGAAATTTCCCAAGTTAGGATGGCAGAGACTCTATCCTGAATTCAAAATAACTGCCAGAAATGACAGCAGCACTGTTGTAAGGTCTTTGTGGTGATGACAACAACATTGAAATATATTGATTCAAAGACTACTTTAATTAATTTAAATTAAATATCTAATTACATTTTTTTTAAATTAATTATTTTAATTAATAAATACATTTTAATTTTGTCCTGGGCTGATAATTGGGAAGAAAACCTCCTGAAACGTTGGGGGTTGCTCTCCCACTTAGTGCCTCCCACTCCTCTTCGAAATGTAACTCTCGTCTTTTTTTTTCAATGATAGCAGCTAGTCAGTGACAGTGAGGTGGTAATATTATGGCTTGTCCGTCTTTAGTAGCCTACTGGAACATTTTAATCAAAGATACAGACACGACAGGACGAGTGCGAACTGAAGAATCCAGTTTACAGTTAGAGTTAGGTTTTCTTCAGATAAGACAGGAGGTCTGAGATGAGATAGGACACAGACATGAGTTTAGGAATTGCTTCTGTAATAGGAAGATAGGATTTCTCCTATCTTTGAAACTTAAGATAGAACAAGCAGTTAGGATATTTCTCTGTAATGAGGCCCCTCATCCCGAACCACGGACGGGGGGGCTACGGGAAAGATCACTTAGAGGAGGGAAACACTATTCGACTGGACAACAGACTGAAGTTGAAATGACTCATGATCAAGTCTCTCAGCATCTTATTAAAAAAACAAAACAGAATAAATTCATGTGAACTAGTTATTTTCTGGGACTTTGAATTTAGTTGAAATGATGAATGGGAACTAGTTCATGTTAATCTGTGTGAACTGGACTTTGAGCTAATTATTGTAAAGTGTGAATGTTTTAGTTTTTTTCAGTTTTTAGTGGGGGAGTCCAGAAGGAGCATCTTGTAGAACTTTTCAGATTCCAATACTTTCTTCCATATCTGACAATACCATTCAAAACCTGGATTTACTTTAAAGAAATCAGACTTATTCATATAAATAAATGGACACAATCCTGAAAGTGGTCTTAGCAAACAAGAAAATCTCTTTTTCTGGTTCAGAAAGTTCATCCCATGAGCTCAGCCCCATGACAACATGGATCATTTTATAGTAACACCCACAGCACGTCTCCATTCCAGAAATTACAGAGATGCCATAAAAGTGAAAGCAGACAATCCATACAACTAGATACCATAGAAGGATCGAGTCTACAAAGCAATCCGATTTATTCATTCATTAGGCGTAAGGTAAGCGTGAAGGCTTACAGACACAGAGGGATCACTGTACGGCAGCCAGTCTTATTTAATTATACAAGTGAGAGAGCAGACATCCATTTACAGAAACTGAGGAATCGAGGCATGATGTGCCTCCTCTGCCAAGGAATCAATCCTTGTGCTTACACTGAGACTCCAACAGTCAGAGCACGGTGGTTGATCCAAAGCCAAATGCTCCCTGGATGTGCTTGGCCAGTGGACTTGGAGGTATCTCAATATCCTGAGCTGGGAGTCATATGCTGGCTCATACTGGTGTGAAAGTCAATCCTAGGGAAAAGAAACACACTGTATGCCAAACATGGTATTTCCCAGCTGCCTTTACACCACTGACAGCTACAGACACGTACAGCTCTTCCTTGTACACTGCAGAACATCATGCTGGTGCTCCGGATGGCCCAGGGGCCGTATTACAGAAACTTCCTCAGTCTGACATCCTATCTTAACTGTTTGGTAACCATGGTGATTAGAGTTAGGACCTGATTTAAGGGGGAAAAAACATCACAGATGAACAGTTATAAGTCAATGTTCCTATCCTAATTTAAGAAAGGAAAGCTGTATTACACAAGCATCCTAACTTCCCAAAATCTGAAATAAACTCTCTTAACTTTAGGATAACGTTAAGCTCTCCTAACTTTCACTTCTCCACCAGGTAGTGTTAGCTAACGTGTTTAATCCGTACAGCTGATCTTTTATTGCTTTTACACAACAAGCAAAATGTTAAGAGGCGGAACATATTCACAGAGAGGATTCTTACAGCATCGATTACATTTCCTAACCTGAGATGAGACAGGATTCCTAAAGTTAGTTAGGATTTGCTTCTGTAATACCAATCCAGAAAAATCTTAAGATAGGACATTTCTGTAATATGACCCTAGTTCTCCAATTAAACTTTCATGGGTTTGGACACTTTTGTTTTTACACACAAACTGACGTGGACAGCCAGCAGTCAAACCACTAACCCTACTACTGATGGCTGATCCTCTCTACCATCTGAGCTACACACACCCCGTTTTACTGGGGGTGTCCCAGACTAAGAATTTACATAGTCAAATGTGATTGGTCAAGTCTTGCGTCTTTTTTGCTCATTGAGTCCCCTCTGTTTAAGCTTCATGTATCTATAGAAAAATAACAAAAACATCAAAATGATTAGTCGAGATCCATGTGACTGGCTCAGCTGTTGTTTCAGAACAACGACTTCCGGTTCACACAGGAGCAAGGAATTATCAAATAAGAGACTTGGGATCCACATGAATTCCTTGAGTCTTTTTCTTTAAACCAAGAGCGCCATCTAGTGGGGTCAACAAATACAACTAATGCTTCATGAAGCTTCATTTGGACATCAAATCTGATAATGCTACATTCTTATGTGAGTGCTCTGATTAATAAGTGTAGTCTTTGATTTTGAAACAGGAGCCTAATTCTATCTTTATTTGGCCTTGTGGAGGCTGTCGCCAACATACTGCTCTGATGGTTCTGAAGTCTGTGTGTGTGTCAGTGTGTGTGTGTGTGTGTCAAACATGCAGAGAGGAGAGGAGGACGGAGAAGCTTGCACCTATGCGCTCTCAGGTATCGACATTTAGCATCGTTGATTTAATGTGAATCTGCAGCCTCCATGCAGTAACAGAGTAACGCAGTGTTACTTTAGTAACTGTAATATTATTATGGTTTAGGCAATTGTAATCCCTTACACTGCTTGTTACTGGGGAAATTAATAATATTACAGTAACCCAACACTGTCCAGCAGTCTTGTGAGCAGGTCTGGAGAGGTCTGCATGGAACTGACAGTTATTCTAAACATCAGCTCATAGATGACCCTGAAAGGCCTCTATAGAACTGTTCTGTGGTTCTTTCTGAAGAGTCCTTAAGGTGTTTTAAGGTGTTTGAATAGTGGAAAAGTAGGGTGAAAATGACGTGCAGTGTTGTGGTTTCTATGGTGACATCAGAGTGCTATTTGACCTATCCAATAGGGTACTTGGCCCAACGTACATCTTGAGTCAAGGAGCATTTGGGGCAACCTGGGCTGACAGCAGGGGCACTTGGGCTTTCCATTGGTGACCAGAAGGGCACTTGTGCTGACCATGAGGTACTCGACCTGACCGCAGAGGCATTTGGACCCATCAAGTTCCCCTTGTTGTGACATTAGGCGAGAGATATATCCTGGTTAGACAACATAAATAGGTCGAGGAGGTGCAAGGAAAGGAAATACTGAGACGTGTTGTAGTTTTGAAGCAACAATGATTAACAGTATATTGGGAGGAAAATATATATAAGCTGTGGCTGCAGCAGTTTTTATATCATCTTCTCATCTGCCTTATTCCCTTTGAGGCTCTTTGAGATCTGCTTCTAAGGGCAAGAAGAAGTGCTGGAGGGGAGAGTGAGTAAACTGCAGTGGAGCCTGTGTTACGCCCTCCCCCACACACTCAACAAATAACTTGTAAACACTGTACTGGGAAAATTTTACGGTTTTTACTTCAAGCCAAATTGATGAACCCAGTTAAGAAAGATGCCTTGATTTTTTTCTGGCGATAGTTAAATACAAGACATGTGTTTCAGTACATGTCTTAGCTTTTTGCTTTACAAAGCTGGACTGAGGTTGTTTTTCTTCCCTAATCCTAATTATCTATTCTTGTATTGAAGTGAGAGATCCTGATCCACCATGATCACCAGCACCAGGATCATCACTCTGACAGAGGGTCTCTGGAGACGGAGCCACGCTGTGATTCTGCCGTTGCCAAACTCCACTCGGTTTCTTGGCTGTAGACAGCTGGTTCTCTCATATGGGACTAGTGTTAAAGGGGGGGTATGGTTTGAAATAATTATGCAGATTATCTGTGAAATTAATCTTGTGTAATTCTGCTACATCTTTCATTTATACAAGCGAGAATGCCATCACTTCTCAGATATAGGGAGTATACTGTAAAAATAAATAAGTTGGCACAACTTACAAAAGTGTAGTAACAAGTTGCACAGCTTTTTATTGAGTTGATTCAACTTTTAGAGTAAATGAGGTGACATGATGTGCACACAGTTGCCTGAATTTCTTTCTAATTCAAAAAGTTAAGCAGGCTCAACTAATTTACTTCTCTCTGGTCAAGTTGGCCCAATGTTTCTACAATATTAAGTTACCATAACCCACTTCTGTTGCTGGGTTAAGTATTTTTGGTCTCTTAGATCAACTTTTCTACTAGTCAAAATATGAAGTTAGCTCAATTCTTTGCAGTTGTTGGTCCTCGTCATTGTTTTTCTCTGAAAGTAAGTTGGCCTAACATAATACTACACAGTCATCACCCCAACTATTAAATACACAAGCATCTATTTTCAAAAACTATTTTTCTAAATTGTTTGTAATAAAAACAAAAAAAAGACTTCCATAAACCACCAATAAGTACAGTAGGCGAGTATAATAACAACAATATGTGAAGTGGTGGTTGCAAGTAGTGATGACCAAATGAAGCTTCATGAAGCATTTTCTTTATTAAGCATTTGGTCTATTATATGTTTACATAATTTTCATGGAGCCTTTCCAGAAAATGTTCTTTGGTCTTGGAGAAACATGCTCAGCTCCAATACAAACGCTGAGAACTAAACTCTTGCAGTCATCGACTGTTTTTGTTGAAACAGAGTGAAACTAGCTCATGAAGTGTGTGTACAGATCCAGATGATGTTTGTCTCTGAGCTGCTTAGATATGTTTGAGCTGTCTTCTCCGTTCATTCCAAATGCTCTGTGACACCATTTACATTCTGGCTTTTGGTTGTCTATAACTTGTCCCTGATCATCCGGCTCAAATGCTAAATATCTCCAAAAAAAGATTTTTGTTGTTGTTTTCCCTTCACAAGTCTCAGTGGAACCTTTCGCTGCACCTCCAGTTGCCACTAGTGATGTCCAAATGAAGCTTCATGAAGCATTTTTCTTTATTTTCTGAGCCCACTAGATGGCGCTCTCTGTTCAACAAAGGGTTGAAAGAACACTGAATTGTCATTCCTTGACCTTTTTCTTTAAACCAAGAGCTCCATCTGGAGCAGTGGGGTCAACAAAAACAACTAATGCTTCATGAAGCTTCATGTGGACATCACTAATCATAGGAGTACACTTGTTAACGTCACTAATGTATTAATCTATAGATTTCTCTGAATTATCTTCACAAAGTCTTGCTTTGCAGAAAGCAACATCTTAAAATGTTGAGTTCTGACAACTGTATATCCATTAGGCAATTCTATGACCATTAAACTGTGTGAATTGTGCTTTAGGCAATGCAAAAAGCTAATAATGCATGTAGAAATAGTAAAGACTGACAGGTGGTAAAATACCTCACCTACACTAGTGAGCCAATAAGAACAATACTGGGCTGATATGTGGGGTCTCAAAGATTGGATAATTTCAAAGAAATGGGCTCATTAGACTTAAATTGGATGTGATCGTCTCATATTGTGCGGTGAAACTAACTGTGGTGTCATAATAGGAGCCCAGGGACTGTTACACAGGGGGGTCTGTCCTGTGCCAAGCTCTCTGAAGCTGTCTCTTGACAAAAAGCCATTTGCTCATTGTATTCATCAAGAGTCTCCAGAGGAAGGCAGCTTCCAAATCCCACTGAGCTTCCAAAAGACACATCACAGTGCCAAAGGATATGTCAGTCAAGTACTGTAGCCAGGACTGCCTTAGTAATGCCTTACTCCATGACCGTCTCCCAGGCAGGTTTACTGAGGACATTCATGCTCCCCAGAGGAAGAATTCTTTAAGAGTTCTTTAGGATTTAAAACCAACTGCATCATAGTAAACCATTTGAATCAATTAAAATCGATTCAAATTAATTACTGTTCATTTACAACTGTAAACTAGAACGTCAGAGTAATCCACATAAGTTCAGAATTTGTTTGAATTATGCCTCCGATGCACTAGAAGACTTCACATCTAAAGACAGTGTTTTTAGTTTTTAGTCCCAGACTATATATATATATATATATATATAGTGTAATATGATTTATTATTTATATTGATATTATTATTCACACCTCCTGTCTTTGGAGCTTTCTTCTCACTTGTACATATTTTTGCTTTTCTCGTTTTTTTGGTTCTATTTTTGTTTTGTGTAGATTCTGTTTGTGTTGTTTCTTGTTGTGCACCGTGACATCAAGTCAAAGTCCTTGTATGAGAAATCTACTTGGCAATAAATGATTCTGCTTCTGATTCTGATTCTGAAGACCATGGGGATGAGAGGCAAACCATTTCAAATATGAAGATTTCTCACTAAAATAAGTATTGCGCTCACACAAACAACCCAAGCTCAGGACACAGACTGAATGATGAAAACAGTATTTTATTGCCACAAAGATGGTGAACGGGGAATACTGGATCCACAGGGAGAAGACGCTGGCAGGCAGGTGAATGCTGATCCTGAAGCACAGGGATGAATGGTGTTACAAAACACGAAGGAAGCACGAGAAATATAACTCTTTCATGAGAACTGATTTCAGCCATCAAGTATACCGCAGGGGTAGAAAACACAATCTGGCGAGGAGTGTTGGAGAGTAGATCCACTGCATGTGGATGAAGTGACGAGAGGCAGGTGTGCTTGATGAGCTGATCGCAGACAGGTGAGTGTGACGAGCAGAGCCGGAGCCAGGAGGACGAGGGAGGGGGGTCACACCCACGCCAGCATACACAGACACAAACAAAAACAAAAACACAGAGAGACAAACAAACAGGGGAACACAGAGAACACAGGGATTTAGGCTGTGCTCTGTATAGTGCCTTCATGGGATGTTTAAGGGGGTTTATAGTTGTCAGTGCAAAATGTGCCAATATGAGTGGCCAAAAAATCATATTTTGACGGCTGCATGTAAACGGGAATATTAGTGGAATATTATATATATATATGTCTTTTTCAGAATAAGGGCAAAGGGCACCTGTTGACCTTCTTGCCTCCATGTTTTCTGTCTCAGTTTGCTGCTTCCTGTTTGGTGCTGGAGAGAACAAACAGACAATGTTCACGTCATTGAACTTAACTACAAAATACAATACAATAATATAAGAATTTTATCTGAATGTCAAGACTATAATTTTATAAAGACCGCTCAGACTGAGTTTTATGATGACCTTACACCAAACGATCGAGATCACAGGAGCACGCCACAACTCTAGCAAAACGAGAAAAAGCACTGACATTGGAAATTTGCTTGCAACAGTGAAATCGCAGCATATAGCTAGCGTTAGCAACAAGGCTAGCGATGAGGCTCGCACTAACAGCCAGCAACAAACATACATGTTTGATTATTCTATACAATGAGAAACAAACCTGGAGCTGTTGATAATATATCGATAATATATCTGCTGCTGCTGAGGAGTCTGGTGACAGTTTGTTTCTGCTTTGGAAAGCCAGGCTGCTGTGTTAGCTGTGAAGCTAACAGGCTAACGCTCTGCAGCAGCAGTAACATTATTATCGACAGCCTCTGCTGTAAAACTCAGACTGACCGCAGACCTGACATGAACACACACTGCAGCGCGGGTGCAAAAAGGAAGCTCGGATCAGCCAGAAACACACGTTTGTTTCTGGTTTTGGTTTTCTTGTAGCTCCCGGTGTGTCGGTGTTAGCTGTTAGCAACAGGCTATCGCTAGCAGCCTGCTAC
>JAOVVB010232698.1:0-10347 GCA_028570985.1 Heterobranchus longifilis
TCAGACAAATTGCTTTGGGTTTGATGCTATGGGCAGGCAATTGTGACATGGAGGAGGTCTGATCACTTAAGAATTGAAAATAATTCCTGAATTAAATGATAACTGAACAAGAGCTCGGTATCCCAGGCCAGCTATTTAAGCAGTAATTAGCCAACTGTTGGGTTGCAATGAAACCACTTTTTATACATTTTCAAACATAACATATTTAGTATCCTGTAGTGTAATATACTTCGATGTCGCATACAACATAAATCAGACGTGTCACAAATTAAAAATGAGGGAATGGAACTGAAAAGAGGGAGAGACAGAAAAGTGTGTGTGTATTTAACGTTATGGTTGTCACAGAATCCCACGGCACACCTGGACTTGCCTCACGGCACGGCACAGCACACCATTTGCCGGAACCACTGGGATAATTACATCATTGGTAATTGGTAATTATCCTATTTGAAAATGTATAAAAAGTGTTTTTCAACCCAGCATTCTTGTTTGGCCCCTGATAAAGACTATATGGAAACGTTTTGATTCAGCACTATATTGTTGAAATAAGCTTGATGAAACAAACAAGTCTGTGTGGCCCTCTTCCCTCAGCCCACTGAAAATAGTCCCCATCAAATGCAGTTTACTCCTGTTTGAGTAACATTTGCTAAAAAAAAAACAGTGGTCAGCTGTTTTAGGAAATTACTGAGCTTTTAGTAGTACATAATAATGTTTTAAAGAATGATCTCTTCAGTTGGAACCAATGGGCTTGGGGCTGAGAGAAAGTATTGCGAGACAGACAGCCGTATCATTTAAAGTCGGTGGACTGAAAAGACATTGTTGCTTTTGGCTGTTTGTTGAGATTTGTTGACAATGAGGAAAATACAGAATATCACATGGCTTAAACGTGCAATATGTAATAGTCTGCCGCTAGGGGTCTCTCAATCAAAACCATAACTAAGGTCAGTTATTGCGGTCAGCTTCTCTCGGTTTGGATTACCGCAGTGTTCATTGCTCAGGAGATTTTTACCGGGAGGCGGGAGCCTCTCCAAAACAAACGGACCCGGTGATTTAAACTGGTAAAAACATTAAATGAAGCAGTTTCATGGTAAAAACAGTTTTCTGACACAGTTCAGCGCACTGGTTGCTGTAGGCTGGAGAATGTGTAAACAGAGCTAAAATGTTAGCTGCTGCTAACATTTACTCAGCTTGTTTCTCTGATAATTTAAGATGCATACATCTGAAGGCCTTTACAGGCTGGAGGCGTTGCAATTAATTTGCATGTCAATATGTTTTTTTGAACTTTTGTTTTTGTCATGAGTGCTTTCACACAACGCGAATATTACATGGCGAAAAAGTGGCATAATTTTGTTTTGGAAGATAGTCGATTTTTCTGAGCATTTGCAGCGTGAACAACACGCTAACGTGCTGAGGGATTATGCTTTTTTTTTTTAGCTGAGCTAGACCAGAGAATATTCAGTTAAAACAGATCAGTGATGCTGTTCTGCCCTTATTGTTCTCTGTGAAGTGATGTGATGTAACCCCAGTGTGTTCGATGTAGAGTGACTGCATCAGACTCCGTTTACAAAAAAAACTTTTAAAAGCTACATTGCTTGTCAACACACCAGTCTTAAACGGCTTTAAAAGTGACATATTTTCTTTTTAAATAAGTGCTGTGTGATGGATTTAATTTATGCTGATGTGAAGAGTGGTTCATATGTCAAAAAGTAACTGTTAAATATGTTGAAAAGTAGATCTAAATAAGTGATAAATATTTAAATAAACTTTAAAGTGTTAAATTTGAGAACAGAATTTGGTGTGGTGTTTTGTTACCTTGTAGGGCTATATTTATTTAAATAGTGAAAATAGTTTGACTGTACTGTTCAGTGACTTGCAAAATAGTTTTAAAGTGGGAACATGTTTCTAATCCCATTTCTTATCCAGCCTCTGTATTGGTTTTAAATGAACTTATTAATAAAATAAACCTACAATAATATAAAACAACTCTAAAATAACAAAACATGTGAATCCCTTGACTCAAATCATGTGAATCTACTGAATCATGAATTAATTAATTGCTGTAAAAAGTGCAGTGTAAATAAAGATGATTAGTTAATTTGCTTAGCATATACATTTTAATTTAATGAATGAAGTATCCGGCTGGACTTAAATGAGTAGTCAGCTGTGGCTGGCAGCTGGTGCTTATGGAATGCTCTGCCTGTGTTGTTGTGGCTGTGTGGAGTGTCTTTGTGACAGCAGTACCAACAATAATACAACTTGGAAACGCTAGGGGTGGAAATGTACAAAACGTTGAAAAGTTATGTATCTGTTGCCACTTTAAAAACTAACATGAAAAAGAATCGTGATGAGATTGTGATCCTGTCTGAAAAAACGTGATATATTTTTGCCATATTGCCCACCCCAAACTCAGAGCATTTTGCTAAAAGGAAACTCATAATAACCTACGGTAGCTTAACGTTCAGCTATACAGCAACTGACCTCAGACAGACAGCCAGACACTACTCTGGGTCAAGAGTGTCACGGTAGTTGGTCCTCTGCCTGCGAGAATTGCAAACCTTTTAACTGTCACAAATTCACATCGCTGCCAGTCTGAATAGTTTTGAGGCGAAATATTCACCGGTGAGTATTTCACATTTTCGTGTTGTTTATTCGTCAAGCCCCTGGTGTATTAAGGCCTTTATCCTTTAAATTATGGTGGCTATCATTGCATTGATTAGCACAGTTAATCGATGTCTATGCTAAACATTTAGACGGGACTTCCAATGGCAGTGACAGTAAGAAGCTGAGGGTGGAGGAGGCCCCACCATCTCGTGTGCTCCACATCAGGAAACTGCCCAACGAGGCCTCAGAGACTGAAGTCATCGCGCTTGGCTTGCCTTTTGGCAAAGTCACCAATATCCTCACACTGAAGGGAAAGAACCAGGTGAGTGGAGGATCCACCACATAACTGTTTGGCTTCAGTTTTAGATGGTGTTTTTTTTTTCTTGTTTATTTTTCTGCCTTGACTGTCACGTGTCCGCTAACATCTCACTGTATCATGTGAGTACTTTGGACTCATGCGGTCTTGCTATCTTGAACTGCATCTGAAACATGCCCACAGCTCCAACATGTCTGCCTGCTGAGGAGGGCCGTAGGAGATATTTGGCATTTGTCCTCTACATTCCTGTCAAGTACAGCTGCTTTGTCCTCCTCACAGAACCGATGTCGGTACTTCATCTGTGTTGGTCTGATAACATATTGTATCCGTTGCCACCACAGTGATGAATTACAATTCACTCTGATGTACACTTTGCAGTAGTGACCTCTGGCATTGAGGTTGTGTAGTTTGGCCTGTTTATTTACGTATCTGTTACTTGCAGGATATCTAAAATTACTTTACATAATTCAATGAAAATTGGTAGATGATTTGTCCAACTTTAGTGGAAACGAATCCAATATTTACTTGTTGGTAACAGTGGTGAATAATTTATCAGAGATTTGTTTTCTCTTTTCTCTTATTCCAGGCGTTCTTGGAGATGGGGACAGAAGAGGCAGCCATCACTATGGTTAACTACTACACCACTGTAACTCCTCATATCCGCAATGTCCCTGTCTTTATTCAGTACTCCAATCACAAAGAACTCAAAACGGATGCTGGCAATCAGGTGAGTTGGGCCAGACGAACGGAAATTCTGCTAAGAGTCTGGTTTTCATTTGAACCAAACACTACAACAGTTCATGCTTCTAATACACAGCCACCACTCTTGTGATTTGTTAGTATTTGTTTGAGAACTAGAGCTTTTAGTTTGGCTGTCTTAATACTTTGAAATTCTGAAGTGACTTGACTTGAACATCATAATGTTCTTTATATCTAACAACCAACACCTTGTTCAGTATTTGGCAAGTATGAAGACATATTATGTCAATGTTTGTTCTGTTTTCTTTGCATTACTAATTAGTAAAATGGATCACCATCTTGTCTGTTGAGCCCATAGACTGTAAAAATGTGTGGACGTACGTAGCCAGCGTGACGTCACCCATTGGTTTGTGACCTACCATTTTAAAGACTCGAGTTTGGCATTTGGCCGTCAGCATCTTGGCATTTTGAAACCGCACGTGACCATATTTGGACAAGAGGGCTGAGCTGGGGATGATGACGTGGCTAAGCCAGTACCACTGTCGTTTCAGTGGTGCTGCGCTGTGCTAACTGCTAAAGAGGGAAAGTCTTTTTGCAACCGGCTGACGCGAGTCATTTAAGTGTACACAGGGCCATGGTTAGTATTGCTAAGATTCTATCCTGTCGCTAGCACAGCAACATGCCAATCACAAGGTAGCCACACCCTAAAGCATCCCCTGCTTTATTGTCTATTTGATTCTCAATGTGACCATAATTTACAAAATGAACATTGTGCTGTATTGAAAAAGACTGGAAACTAGTGATTGAGACTATAAACTCATTAGGAAAATGTTTACTGATAAATCAAGTGAGAAGTAGGCTCATTCTATCCAATTTATTTTTATAACCAGTGGAGTTGCCCCCTACTGGTCATTTGAAAGAATGCAATTTTTAAGTCCCAGAAACTACGTCCACTTCTTTTAAACAGTCTATGGTTGAGCCCCATTGTTAAAGAGTGACAACTTGTGTTTGGCCATAGCGGACCCAGGCGGTGCTTCAGGCAGTGTCTGCAGTCCAGTCTGGCGGGTCACCAAGTTCAGATGTACAGGAGGCTCTCGCTGCAGCCTCCAGTCCTGTGCTGCGGATCATCATCGACAACATGTTCTACCCTGTAACACTGGATGTACTGCAGCAGGTATGTAACAGTTGTCGTGAGCCCGCACAGTCCAAATGCTTCAGTTGGCATGTGACATAATATCTACTGTTTGTACTTGAATGTTAAAGTTTGTTATTTGTTTGTTTGCAGATTTTCTCCAAGTTTGGCACAGTCATGAAGATAATCACATTCACCAAGAACAATCAGTTCCAGGCCCTTCTGCAGTTCAGCGATCCTGTCAATGCACAGCAGGCCAAACTGGTAAGGATGCTTCAGAGTTTCCCCCAGAAAAGTTGTTAGGCCCAGTGGCAAGTGTTTTTTTTTTGACAGGGGGCCTGGTACGGGCTAGCGTCAGACTGATGGCAGCTATCAGGTAGGGCCCTATAGTTTCTGTGATGACAGCATCATGGACGGAATTGCAAAATTGAGAATCTAAAAAAAGCTACAACACATATTAGGGGTGGGCGATAGGACAATATTAGATTGTGAATGATTAAAATGTCTCCACGTTCTGCCTTTACAGAGAGATCGTTGTTATCGTGCTACAGTGCACATTCTATCAGTCGCAGTTCTATGGCTCAGTGTTTCCATGCATACAGCGTTGCAGCGCGCTGCTAAATGATTGGCGCTGCTGCTGTATAAATGCCTTTTATCAGCAACTGCTTTGATGTGCACACGTTAACATGCGGCACCTGAGTATGGAGGCAGCAGGGGAATGAGGCATTAAGTGAGTGCTGATTTGAGACAAACGTGTGACAATGTGTGTTTGTTACAAGCGGCGTCTTCCAGCTCCTCTGTTTAACTGACAAGCACGCCAATCGGATTGTTGTGCTAAACTCAGCACCTGCTGCTAACGTCCGACGGCTAAAAGTGTCCAGGCTGAACTCACGCTTGTGGACTTTGGTTTCGCATTACATGCTTCAATCAACATACCACCCCTGCCGTCCAGTGTGCATGCGCGTGTGCGTGTGTGTGGTAGCTTGTTATGAGTTATGAGTTTAATGATTGAACTTTTAACAATCTTTTAACATCAAATATGTGGAAAAGTAACAGTGATAAGTGATACATATTTAAAGAAACTGTTAAAATTTGAGAACAGAATTTGATGTGGTGTTTTTGATTGATGACTTTTTTTTCTCCTGCCAGGCACTGGATGGCCAGAACATCTACAATTCATGTTGCACGCTGCGTATAGACTTCTCCAAGCTGGTCAACCTAAATGTCAAGTACAACAATGATAAGAGTCGCGACTACACTCGACCTGAGCTGCCCGCAGGTGACGGCCAGCCCAGCCTCGATCCCACGGTGGCCGCCGCCTTCAGCAAAGACTCCAACTCCCTCCTCGGTAAGATCCCAGGTAGATCACACTTTTATTTTTCTTCATTTTTAACTTGTTGTTGTTGTTGTTGTTGTTGTTTGTACCAACTGGCTGAATTTAGTCTCATGAGACATTTGAATAATTTGTAAACGCTGAACTTTTTTGAACAGTTTAAGGCCCTGCCTACATGTATATGGACATTTTTCAAAATGGATATTCTCCTCTCCATTTTGGAGTTTTATGACACTAAACAGAGATTTTTAAAAACGCCTTCTAAGGTGAAGATTTTTCAAAACTCTGGTTATTGTGTGTCGATGTAGACATGTAAACCGGAGGGTTTTGGAAAGGATGACATCATCTCAGTTCGTGCATGCCCATTGTTGCTTTGTGTAATGAGTATGCGCCAGAAACAATAACAACGCCGGCTCGGCTACATGCTAAGCTAACGGTAAGCAGTATGATAAGCCGCAACTTCACTTCATCGTCCGTCCACATGAGTCACATTTCAGTTTCGCCACAGCACCTTGGACCGTGTCCCAGAAAGTTAAAGAAATAACTAGCTTCTATTGTTTCACAATTGTTTGATTTGTTACTACCGCCAAAGCGAAATGTCACTCTATGCTAAGATTCTCCTTTTCTGGCATTTGATGCAGCCGTCATCGCCCCCTACTGGCCCGAGGAGGGTTTGGAGTCATTTCTGTTTTCTAATGTAAACGGAGATGTTTATTAAAACAAAGTTTTAATAAACAAAGTTTTAATAAACAAAGTTTTGTGTGGACAGAATTTCTTTTAAACAGAGGGGGAAAAAATATCCATATGCATGTAGACAGGGTGTAAATGAAATGAATGAATACTGAATAGTGGTGGTGGCTTCTGCTGCTGCATACATAGTATCAATTTAAAAGTTGCATCCCGGCTCAGTGTTGTAATGCTGTGGTTTAGTGGAAGTGCTGCTCTCCATTCCATGATTGTTTTGTCTACTTCCTGTCAGGAGCCCTGAACCCTCTGAGCGCAGCAGCGGCAGCTGCTGCTGCTGCAGGGAGGGTGGCCCTAGCTGGACAGGCGGGGTCCAGTGGGGTCCTGCTGGTCAGCAACCTCAACGAGGAGGTCAGTAACACCTACACACACCAGTCCGATGGACCATCTAAGGCTTAAAGTCCACCCTCTTCATCCCTGTTCTTTTTTTTTTTTTCTTTTGCTGGTTATGGCCAGTAGTCCTCCTTGTGCTACTATTTTCATTGTCTCGTGTCTGTCATAGAGGATACATTAAGACGGTCCATGGTGGGATGTTTTGTACATGACCTGATCATGTTAAAAACCACCTCATTTTGCGTATTTCTCTGTGATCCTCTGATCTTGGACAGTTGTGTTTTTACGCAAGTATTAGAAACTCTTGAAATGAGAAAGCAGAGGGCAACAACTCTTCTGTGAGATTCTGATGAGAGGGTGCTTTTGTGCACCCATAGATTTGTTTGAGTTTTTTATTCTACAAAATGTTTTACTGTAGTCAGGCCGATAATATCTGCGGCAGAAAATGAGTCCATATGGTCCAATCCTCCTGTGGTCTGTCATGTTTTTAGGTATTGACAGAACATTTTGAACCTCAGAGCTGTGAGGTACCATTTCATTTTTGCTGTCTGTTCTGATGGTCACTAATCGCTTAGCGGTCCCAGGGGACAATTGACAATACACACCTCTTTAGAAGAGATTGACTGGACCTCTTGTTATACTAGGGCTGGGCAATATGGCCAAAATCTTCTATCATGATATAGCATGCTTTCTGGATATTTAATATATTTGAAATAACCACATGGTAAAGCCTATTTTTGTATACTACTGTGTGAATTAAATACTTGACAAATGAAAAGTAGAGAAGAGTATTTTCTCGTTTAACTTTAGTGTAAAATGAACATGGTAGTTTCAAGTGAAATTACAGAGAAACATATATATTTATTTTTTTGTCCAGCTATGACTATGTTACATGCGTGCACACAAATGGTTTGATGTAAAAACAAAACCGCAATCTTCAAATGATATTCCTTCATAATACTTCAGATCAGATATTCTGAGAAATTTGAGTTAGTGTGTGCTTGTTATTAGCAATTTAGGAGACATAATTGTATATCTCGATATATGATTTCATCATGATACGATTGCATTGAAAGATGATAAATTATCATTAACATATTGAATTATTGCCCAGCCCAGCCTTATGTTATTCCAGTAAGTTTTGATATGAAGTAAAAACAAACAAACAAACAAACATGTCTAACCTTTTTCTTTGCTTTTCTAGTGTCCTTTACGTACCCAGAACCTTGCTGTTTCTTTTTCTTTTTTTTAAACTTTTGGTCAAGACTCATTATGTCCCTGTAAAACAGAGGGGGACTTGCTGTTTCTGTCAGCACACCAACACCCTCCCCTCTTTCCTCCTCTGATGTTCTGCCCTTCCCTTCTTTTGTCAAACTGTATCTAACTCAGCTAACTGTCTCTCTTCTGTTTTTCTCTCTAAGCTCTCCTCACCTCTCCTCAGCTCATATGAAAGCTCATATGAAATCATTCTGTGGTCTCCTAACCCGTGTCTCAGTTCTGGGAACAAATACCTGCCTCTCTGAAACGCTTGCTCACTGTCTTTTCCCCCTCTTCCTCTGCGTTTAGTTTTTTTTTTTTTTTTTTTTTTTTAAACTGTGACTTAAATGACATCTAATTTGTCTCACCTAATGTCCCTGTCTCTTTCCTCATCAGTCTGTGAATGAATGTGTCATAGCGGAGCCTTTGACAGTATCTCTAAACACTATTTTGGATTTTTTGAAGTGGGGTTGTATGAGGTACTTCTTCTCAGTGTATCTACAGTAGATGATGGTCGGCAGATTTTTTTTAGTTGTACCTTTCTTTAGGTATCTAAAATGCGTGCTGCTGACCCCATCCACAGCAGTACATTGCTTAGCTTACCATCTACTGTAGGTAATACACTGTCTATGGATAAGTACCATATTTTTGCCATAATCGCCCACCTCTACGGGTGGGCGATTATGGCAAAAATATCTTTTTTTTTTTTAGACAGAATCACAATCTTATCACAATTCTTTTTTATGTTGTTTTTTAGGACTATTTTGTAAGTTACGGCAGTAAATGTAAATCAAACTAATTTCCCTATTTCAAAAACACCACGCCAAATTCTGTTCTCAAATGTAACAAGTTTATTTAAATATTCATCACTTATCACTGTCACTTATCACAAGGTGGCAAAGGTGGGAAAATGCGTGTCATGTGCGGCGTACAGTTTTTGTGTGCACCTTAGAGTGGCACAATCTACCACACACGAGCTGGACGGCAGGGGTGGTATGTTGATTCACGCACATAATGCGGATCCAAAGTTCACAAGTCCGGACACGTTTAGCTGTCGGACGTTCGGTGCTGAGGTTAGTACAACAAACCGATGCCGTGCTTGTCAGTTAAATGGCGGTGGTGGAAAACTCTCCTTGTACATAATACATAAAGTTTGTCTCATCGCTGACTTAATGTGTCGTTCCCCCACTGCCTCCACACTCAAATGCAGCGCACGTTTGGCAGTTGCTGATAAAAAGGCGCACTGCGCTGCTGTTGAATGCAGGGAAACACAGAAGCATAGAGCTGCAACTGATAGAATGTGCATTGTAGCACGATAACAACGATCTCTCTGTAAAGGCATTTTAATCATCCACAATCTAATATCGTCATATCGCCCATCCCTAAGTACCTCATACAAACCCACTTCAAAAAAATCTGTACTATCCCTTTAAGATACTGTGCTTAATCTTTCTTTTAGCCTCTCAGACTTGTGTGAACGCCACATTTTACCCAGGTGGCCTTCACATCAACTCTTGCATGCCAAATTGTACTGCTAAACAAAATTTGAAGCGCATGTTCTCTTAACTAATTTTCCCCCCTCAGCTTCTCACACTCTTGTATCGCCATTGTCCCTTGCTGAAAGATTGTAGATCTTCAGATTTCCAACCTGCTGCATGTTGTTTTTCTCCCATGGTTCTGACTTTATATTGCTGATTTTATTATGATTTTGACATGAATGTACCTTTACCCCATGCTTGTCCAGGGTGAAGTTATTTGCTGTATTTTGACTAAAGAAAACATTGATCCAAGCCATTATCTCTGACCAAACTACCTGCATTATTCCAGTGTACTGACCTATATTTTATTTTTTGTCCCTCCCCCTCCTCACTTTTTATTTTTTTTTATTTTCCCTCCCCAATTTGCATTTGCCTCCCTATTCATCTCCCCCTC
>JAOVVB010232699.1:0-10347 GCA_028570985.1 Heterobranchus longifilis
ATCCAATTGCATTTGTGATCTATTTCATTTTATATGGCTTGAAATGCCAATAAAAAGACCTTGAGCAAAAAAAAAAAGCAAACAATAGTGACATCATCATAAGACAAAAGAAACCACACATGCACACATGTAGAGGAAATCATCCTTCATCTCCCGCGGGGATATCAGTCCTGGTACCATCAGAGCTCAGGAAGATCACATCAGCAAAGCCACAGCAAAGAGGAAAGGAATGCACTGCAGCTTCTGAGACATATTTCAGCCCGAGGATCTGTATCTTATGTGTAGGTCACTGCAGTGACTTGACTTATGTGGTATGTGCACACAAGCCACAAATTAAGCCTGAGCGGAGGATGAGGGGAGTTAAAAGGGTTCATGTGAGCGCTCCACAGAGATGGCCAGAGGCTAACATGTTGGCCCAATCATTAAGGCATCAATCTGTGTGTGTGCGTGTGCACACGTGTGTGTGTGTACACTGTAAGGGGCTTATGCCAATCTGGCTAACAGAACAGTGGATTGCTCTTTTTTTTTTTTAAGGAAAGGAGATACTTTAAGTAAGTGTGAGTATAAGTAGGTGATTTTCTATGTCTGGGATAAGACCTTCAGACAAACCTAACACAGGAGGTGTTAACATGAAGCCTCAGCTTCCAAGTGATGAAATTCACAGTTTCTGAAGTTTTAAGTCACAGGAGCAGTAATGAGCTCATTAAAGCATTGTGGCAATTGACAACACACTTGAAAACATATGGGGTTTTTCCAGTGGGACTTTTGTCTGCGCCGAGCCAATCAGCTTCTCTGATTTGCTTTTCCATTACCCGTTTTAGCACGCCGGGCCGGGCCACGCCAAACTGAGCCCGGATGGTCCTTCTCTGGACCAAACTGAGCCTGACCCGCCAGTGACGACCCGCCTGCTACACGTCTCCTCTCCTCAGCTGTGTTGCGAGTGTGACGACTCTTCTCATGTCAGCAGAGAAAAAGGCGTTTTTAAAAGTCTTGTGTGTTCAGCTCTCAGTACTTTTGAGAATCTCTGCAGTTTGAAATGTAGTTTCTCTCCTGCATCGCTGTTTTTACTTGCAGATATCTGCTTTATTTTACTGTTTCATGTTCGTTTTTAACAGTAGAAGTTGTGTTAAGTTAATGCCGATGAAGACACATTTCCTGATTTTGTTGCTTCACAATAAAAGCTTTTGAATAAAAAAACAATGGGGGCTTTTATTGTGATGAATTTAAAGGAAATGAAATACAGCCGATTCTTTGACCACTCAGCCTCGCCGGCTTCTAAATAACAGCAGACGTCCCGACGGAACAACAGGAATGTCTGTACATATTCGTGTCATGAGGAATACTTTTATAATAGGCTTACTAATGTTTAAAAACACAAAAAAACGGCCAAAACGGCCAAAATGGCCGACTGTAAAGCCACACCACTGAAGACACGCCCCCAAGCAGGTAGCCCTGTTGTCATGGAAATGCAAATCCCTGCCGCGCAAAGCCGGTCCATGTGTGTGGAAAAGTGTCTTCAGTGAGACAAGCCCCAAACAGAAAAGATGTTTTGCTTTACTGGAAACATTTTCAGATTCCTTCCAGGACGAAAGAAGAAGCTACGAGGAGAAAAAGCAGCACTGGCGCTTCCTTAAATCATTCTATAGAAAGCATACAGGACGGAGCAAGTCATAAAATAAGAAATACATAAAACTGTAAAGACAATTACAATCATCTTCATGGGATCACATAAATAGATCACAGCCACTGACAAACGTCCCTATTAGGAACACATGAGGTGATGAGTTACTGCTGTTAAACACGTGTGCACAATAAGATGTGTAACAGTGTGTATTCGTCCTGGACTGTTAGGAAGTTTGGTTTGTGACTTTTTTCAGTTTTTTACGCCCTGTGGACCAAATATTTACTGTACAGCGCTGCGTCCGCGCTGGGGGGCGGGGGGGGTTTGTATTGAATGTCTTTCACTCCGTGTACTCCCTGGCCTGTTTATATTCCTTTAAACCAATCACAATCGTCTTACAGCTGCATGAAGGGACTTTGAGAACCACACGATAGGAAGGAGGGACTTCCTCTGGTCGGGGTCTCCTCCCAGCGGAAGTATAAGACTTTATGTCGACACTGCTTACGTACCCATGCAGACTACATGCACTGTAATTAGGACAGCTGTGGCAGTGGGACAGTTGTGATGCGTTACCCAAACCATGTTGTAGAGCTCATATAACAATGTCTAAAAAAAAAGAGCCTCTATCGTATGGGGGATGTCATGGTTTTCCAGTAATTTACGCTCATAAAGTTATTTTTTGTATGATTGTTTTGACCACGGATAACAGCGCTGGGCTACA
Organism: Heterobranchus longifilis; assembly: GCA_028570985.1. Taxonomy (NCBI): domain Eukaryota; kingdom Metazoa; phylum Chordata; class Actinopteri; order Siluriformes; family Clariidae; genus Heterobranchus; species Heterobranchus longifilis. The sequence goes on from JAOVVB010232699.1 coordinate 2,343, forward strand.
CCACGACTGAATTCTCCACATGACGTTAGCTGCAGTATGGGTTGAGTCATCTTAGCTAACAATACTTGCAGCTATTTCATTAGAAAGAAATGTCATAACGTGGATAAAACGTTAATGCATTAACTCATCCGGCAGTGGTGGTTGTTAAACAATCCAGACAGCTCTCCAGGCTACTTCAAGACGTCACCAAAAACTCATTCAAATGACTTAAAATGCCAATCCTGAGTATAAACCAGCACAAGCTGCAGGAGCTCTCACACCGATGGATTGATTTTTTTCATGTTTCAGAAAAAATGACAAAAATCTTCTGCCTTTTTTTTGGTTTTTCCTGCTGCACCAAAAACATGCCACATCCCAAAACTGAGGTAGTAATACAGAACCATGGGTTTTGTGCACTATAACACCACTAATTTATACTACTAAAAACTATTCTTAACAAGCACACTATATTAATATTTGCCAATGCTGGTGCTCTGAATTCAATTCAATTTAAAACACTTTATTTGTAGAGGCACATACAGAAACACACGTTTACAAAATGTAAAAACTACGTAAACACTGTACACACCATGACACTATATAAAAACATGTAAAAATAAGCTGAATATTAGTGCAAAAAATAAGAAATAACACTGGAATACTAGAGGTTTGGTTAAACTATCCGAGCTGAAACACCACACGTCTTTTTAACAGGAGGAATCTTGGTTTCGAGTGTTTTTCTGTAACAAAGAGCACCTTGGTCACAAAAGACCAAGGTGCTCCTGCAGTCAACACAAAAAGAACCTCGGCTCTTGTGCGTCTTTCCTGCAGACCACAAATCTGAAAGTCTTTTCACAGAGCTTGCCCATTTCTTTCCCATTACACTGTCTTACATCTTTCCATAAAAGTGACAATCCTCTGAAATATCACAAACACCTTTGAAGCGATGCCATCTCCAGAGTAGATTAAACGGCAGCCGAGGCTCCAAATGAGGTGCTTAAGCAGCGTGAGCCGCTGCCGCCCATTGCCAAAATAGCACCCCCTTCACTGGTTCCAAAGAGCTTCTTTACCTCCATTTGTTCAAACGGCATTGCCATTAGCCCGTCTCCATGGCAACGCCTCAACGCTGGCCCGTTAACCGCATGGCAATAATGAAGCGCAGTGGCAGCTTTACTGACTGATTCGTCATTAATCTTAATGTGTGTCTGGCAGCTCCTCTGAGCCGCACGACAAATCACTGAGGGTGTGGGAGGAAGTTACGCTCACGGCCTCTTATCACTTTCTCATTCTAACTGCTTTCTCTGTTTTCACTGCTACACCTCGTGTGACATGTTGATAAGAAGAACTGACGCTGCAACGAGGAAACAACTGATGTGAGAAAAGCTGTTTGGAATCCTGTCAGCGTGCCATGTGAGCCGACCTGTCGTCAGCATCTTCACCAGAGCACAGAAAGCTAAACAACAGACGCCTCCTGAATTAAACCTGCAAGCGAGCCAAGTGGCAGTGATACATTTCATTGCTTTTTAAAATCTGTACACAGGAGTTTGAAATATGATTATAGCTCCGTCTTTTTCACGAGGACCCCTTTCTTTGAAACCCTGACGGGCCATTGGGGATCCATGCTGCACATAACAAACGCTTTCCTGCTGCCGTTCTTTTCCAAGAATCATGACGCTAAGTTCACACACCTCAGGTCCATTTATCAAACACCGCTGTCAGTTATGTAAGGGACGACCCAGGTGGAGGTATCTCAGCACACTGCTGTTCAAAGGTTTCTAAGAACTTCATTTTTACTTTGTTTCTTATTTTAACGGGAGCCTGTTATGCTCATTTTCAGGTTTATACTCCAACATGTTTACATGCTTTAATGTAAAAAACAAAACAAAAACACATTCTTTTTCTCATACTGTCTGAATATACCTGTATTCACCCTCTGTGTGAAATGCTCCCTTTTATTAGCGCCTGTGTCTTTAAGCCCCCCTCCCGAAAATTAAGCCCAGTCTGCTCTGATTGGTCAGTGACAAACTTCGGCATCGGCCGATTATCTCAGATCACAAGGCCGATTAAAGTGTGATATAAATATTACAGCTTTTTTTCTCAAAACATTACAGCATTTTTTCTGGAAAAATTATGACTTTTTTCTTGAAATATTACAAGTTTTTTCTCGAAACATTACAACTTTTTACTTCAAACATTACGACTGATGCAGATCTACAAAAGGAGCAAAAACAAAGAGATGCTGCTCAGTGCTCCTGTGCACTAACGTTGTTTTTATTTATGTACGTTTATATATTTCAGAAACAAAGAGTTGCTGCTATCTGCTGAATAAGTGTTAAATAAATGTTCATTTAAGTTCAGCAATTTTAAATTGTTGGAGGCTATTTTATCAGATGCAAAAAACAAACAACCCAAAAAACAAAATCAGCACTATAAATTGGCCATCGGCCGTCCTGCTCTCTAAATATCGGTGTCGACATCGGCCACTGAAAAACACATATCGGTCGACCACTAGTTTCAAGGCACCGTTTGTGAATATGGGCCGTGTGCAGTGTTTGAAAACTTTCACAGCAGGGCTGGGCGACATGGCCAAAATCTTCTATCCCGATAAAGGTCATTCCATATCTCGATAATATTATATATATATATATATATATATATATATATATCATGATATAGTGTGCTTTCTGGTAATTTAATAAATAAATAAATAGTCTATATGAAATAACCACATGGTTTTTGTACACTCCTCCTGTGTGAATGAAATACTTGACAAATGAAAAGTACCAAATATTTTCACATTTAACTTTAGTGCAAAATGAACATAACAGTTTCAAGTGAAATTATAGAGAAAAATATTTATCTTCACATGCATACACACAAATAGTGTAAAAACAAAAACACAATCTTCAAATGATATTCCATCAAAATACTTCTGTGCTTAATAATTGTATATCACGATACCTCGATATATAATTTATCATGACCCGATTCCACTGAAAGACAATAAATTATCATATTGAATTATCGCCCTATTTCACAGTATTTATACAGCACCTAGACCTGCTTTATAACAAAATAACTTTTTACAATATGGGACCTTTATAAACAATGAAGTGATGAAGAAATAAATTCAGGCATTGTGCCACCAAACCTGCCTTTGACAGGTGAAACAGGGAGTATAAATATAAGTATAAATGTGTCAGTCCATTTAGTCCTCACACTAAATACCAGGTGACCGAGGCTAGACACTAAAAATACTGCACAAATACTGCTGTCCATAAAAGTAAAAAAAGAAAAGTAAAATGTTATCTATAGACTCCAAATGCAGCACAGACTGTAGGTCTGAAAACAAAACATCAGCACTCAATATCTTTTGGCAGATTTACTTTGTGCTTACGACGTGTTTAAATGCCTCCCATTTTATTTTAGAGCGTTCGGCCAGTCACCCTGTGAGACATGCAGGCGATAAAAAGCTTGCTTCTAAAGTCAGGAAGTGTACTATACAAATACAAAATTAAACACTGTGGCCAGAAAGAGAAAAGAAAAGAGAGAGGGAGTATCTCTCCTGCAAGTGTGTAGTCAGCTGTGACCTGCTGTTACTGACAGTGTCTGGATAAAACATTATCTATAAACCTTACAAACCTTATTTGGGATGCGTGAACACTTTTTTTCTTAAATAATCAACATAATGTGCAAAGCCACATATCTATCACAATCCCTTCTTCCTGTAAATTCTGTAACTTAGTGCTGAAAACAGCCAAGTGTTGATTAATTGACAGAATTATGATTGATTAATACCATCAGTTAAATCAGACTATTTCACGACTGACTGCTGGATGGCGCTCACAACGGAGAGCTACGTTAAGATCCGTTAACGAAGGTCAGAAAAAAAATAAATCTAAATTAGCATCCCTATCTAGGGCTGCAGCACAATATGAGGAGAATATGCGATAACGTTGTTGAACATTGCGATAACAATATTACTTGTAATAACAGTTTATCAACATATCAGTTCTGCCTTTTTGCTGCTTTCAATATTCTGCTAAAATACAACTAATTGCTTGTTGAATTTAAAAAACTGAAAGGACGTTATTTCTGACATTTTATTGAACAAATTGAACATTGAACTGAACACAAAAGGCACCATTTAAAAAAAAGTTAAATTTTATAGAGTAGTTTTCTACCAATACTCTCTTTCAACTAACTCAAAAAATCCCTGTGTCTTTCGCAATATATTTATTGTATTTATTATTAAGTTGATATTGCGATGACGATAAAAAAAACAATATATTGTGGAGCCCTATCCCAATCCTTTTCCATATGCAGAAAAAGACTCTTCTCTCATGTACCTCCAAAAAAGTAAAATTACCATACGTCATCACAAAATAAGTCCTGGACTGTAAAATATATCAAACAAAAGAGGATACAAAGGTAGATTTCACCTTTAAAATCATGTATCCTCAGTCTGGTGGAGACAGAGTGGACTTGTGGGTGACATTAGTTTAATTGTATGAAAATGCTGCATTCTTCAGAGCAGTTTCAACAAAGGACACAGTCATTCTCTCTGATCTATTACACTGCGTTTCAACGAAAAACACTGCGGAGCATCTGAAGAGCCAGCAGATCAGGAAGCACTTTGGCTCACAATTTGTCACCATGTAAAAACACACAGGCCCCAAAGAGTTCACAGACACAGGAAAGATCTCATGGCATGTGTCAACGCATGAGACTTATTGAAGGTTAAGTATTCTCCTGCTGGGCTTTAGGTCGCAGTCTTCAGCCACGGATCACATTTATCAACAACAGGCCGGAGCACAAAGTGTGCACAAGCCAAGCCTCATTCTGTCTCTTGTAATCAAAAGCTTTGTAGGAGAAACTTTAAGCTTTGAAGGTTCCATATCAGCAGATAGGAATCTGATTTACAGACTGCTTGGAGGTAAATTAATACAACATTACATTCCCAACTTGCTGTGTACACTGGGCCTGTCTCAACGTCTTCTTTCAAAACTTTTGACAGCTTTGAAGTCCATTTCTGAACTGCTGATTAATCCAGATGATATATGCACGAGCCACATTAGACTTTATTAATCCAGATGATACATGTACGAGCCACATTTCAGACCATTCAGCTGTTCCCTGAATAAAAATGACTTTGATCGACTCAGGGATAGATAACATTTCATGTCACGATTATCCTGGCCAAAATAATTCACAATATTATTCCGATAATCAACGAAACGGCACTAAAACACACTGGAATCATTTGACCTTACATTTTGCTTTGTTGGGACTTTTTTCTCATAAAATTGTGACTGTTTTTCTGTAAACATTACAACTTTTTTCTGTAAACATTACAATGTTTTTCTCATAAAATTGTGAGTTTTCTTCTTGAAACATTACAAGTTTTCTCTTGAAACAAATATTTGTATTGCGCCACAGATAGGACACTGTAGTAAACTGCAGTCAATTCTTGAGGATAATCACGATATTCACGATTATCCTGATAATGGAAATTCACCATGATTAACTTATTATTGTGAGTGTTTTTATTGCGATCCACGATAAAATCGATTATTGTCCCATCCCTACTCAGGGATACATTTAGAGTGAAAACAATTAGTTGATCAATCAATTAATTCACCAACTTGGGATGCTAATTTTGAATTTTTTTCTTGGCCGATAGCAGACCCTCGTTAACTGATCATTAACAAACAAGCAGGTAATTGAGTCCCAGTTCACCGTCTGGGAGGCTCGGACATACTTTCTGCGGTCAGTGTCCGTGGACAGTTGCAGGCTTTTACTGCTCGCGCAGCCACGATGTTTGTGTGCGTTGTTGCGGACACATGCAGCCACTCCCCCAGCGTCCGCACGTCCACAGACCGTATGTCCGAGCCCGTCTCCACCGCATCCACCTGCGAGGTTGTCAGCTGTGTGTCTGCCTGGCATAGGACGGCCGATTTAACCCGCCAGTGCTTATTGATATAGTGGCGTGTGTCACGTAGCTCTCCGTTGTGCTCTCCATTTTTCACTGCATGCAGTGAAAAACTGCATGCAGTTGTGGCCAGTCAGAGTGCATCAAACTTAGGTGGTCATTACTGACAGGGATACTTTCTAAAAGGCACAAATTGACAGGCTGATATATTGGTCTTAATTTAAAAAAAGAAAAACACCAGAGATAATCTGCCACAATATTATTGGGTAGGGTGGAGTGAGTCTATAAATCAAATGTTTATGTGCAACCTGACTCCTATGTCAGCGTTTTCCCTGGGTTTGTGGAAGCCTTGTGACTTTGTGTGCGTATATTTGGTGAGGGGTTTGGGGGTGATGTTTTTGCAGGGGTTTTCCTGAGGCGTCACCATCCTGATCATGTGTACCGCACCTTCAACTGGCTCAAACAAATACTTTTTACAGGCAACCTACTTTACAAGATTATTAAACAAAATCTCATTCATTTTAACTGCCTGCAATGCTTGTTAGATAATAGTGTTTTCCATGAAGACATCCGTCGAGCTGGCCGCCTCTTAATTCTCTATTCAGGAAAAACCCTGATCTGTGTACACACAAATTGGAAAAGCTAGAGCAGATAACACCCAAAAAGCTTAAAGATGAAACAATTTCATTCGGCTTGGGTGCTGCACCTAAGTCTTATAGTGGGAGGGGAAAGCCTGTATGTAATTACATGTGGAACAACAAGAGGAATTAATATTGGACCGATGCCAAGAGTCCGTCTCACCAAACAACCCCTAAACACACACAAGGCTGGAGTGGGGTCAGAAATGAGCAGCATATATTTTAATTGATCCCTTCCTGGCCAGATGTTCCATTAGAGCTGCTTTCTCACACTCCGTGCATGATCGACCACGAAGACTAAAGAAGAAGAAAGTCCAAAACCATGATCGACCACGAAGACTAAAGAAGAACAAAGTCCAAAACCATGATCGACCACGAAGACTAAAGAAGAAAGTCCAAAACCATGATCGACCATGAAGACTAAAGAAGAACAAAGTCCAAAACCATGATCGACCACGAAGACTAAAGGAGAAGAAAGTCCAAAATCATGATCGACCACGAAGACTAAAGAAGAACAAAGTCCAAAACCACGAGAGAACAGTGGATGGCACTGCCAATTTACAGCTTTGACAACCAGAGACAGCCTGCATCAAAAATCTGACCGGGTCAAAAATGTTGAGCCAAATTCACACAATGAGACAGCAGCTACAACCCAGCGTCTCTGCAAACCAACCAATCAGAATGCAGCATGAGATTACACACAACACACTGCAAGTGCTCATACACATATTCATGTCTAGGCATGGTAAGAAAATTTCATGTCACGATGATCCTGGCCAAAATAATTGCAATTCACAATATTTAGAGGTGTCCTCGATTAAAGAAATTCTTAGTCGACTGACATTCGACTAATCAATTAGTAGATTTAATCGGCAGATCTGCAAAACTGAGTTTTTCCACAAAGAATCATGCAAAAGCACCACTTTAAATCTTGTGTTTACCAGAGATGTGCCCATACATTTCTTGGAAATAAGTCATTCAGCATGAAAAAAGCATTAAAATCTCTAACGATATTATCCCAATAATCAACTAAATATGCTTAAAACTCTTAAAATGGCACTAAAACACACTGGAATCACTTTATCTTACATTTTATTTTGTTGGGACTTTTTCTCAAAACATTACAACTTATTTCTGATTAAATGGTGACTTTTTTATCAAAACATTATGACTTTTTTTCTGATAAAATAGTGAAAAAATAATCTGATTAAATAGGGACTCTGGAAACATTAACTTTTTTCTCACAAAATTGTGGCTTTTTCTCTTAACATTAGCACTTTTTTCTTGAAACATAACAACTTTTTTCTCAAACATGACGACTTCTTTCTCCAAACAAACAAAGAAACAAATATTTGTATTGCATCACAGACAGGACACTCTAGTAAACTGCAGTCAATTTTTGAGGATATTCACAATTATGCCGATAATGGAAATTCACCACGATCAATTTATTGTG
>JAOVVB010232700.1:0-10347 GCA_028570985.1 Heterobranchus longifilis
CCTAAACCATAAATTCAAACTGATTGATAAAAGCTATTTGTCGTCCAGCTCTACCAGGTGCTATATAAATAATGAAAGTATCAAAACACAGCACACAGCCCATATTCAGAAACTGTGCCTTTAAACGAGCCGTCAGGACTTCCATAAGGTTGTGATGTCACAACTGTACTATATGTATATATATAGATAGAAAGTGATGCTACAGTGTCGTTACAGTCATTCCAATGATGGTGCAGAGACGCCTAGAGCACAGATGTGGAAGACCCTGAAAAACTGACCAATCAAAGCAGACTGGGCTTTTTCAGGAGGGGGGGGGCTTAAAGAGACAGGCGCAAAAACTGAGCATTTCACACAGAGGGTGAATCCAGGTATATTCAGACAGACAGTATGAGAAAAACAATGTGTTTTTTTAACATCAAAGCATGTAAACATGTTCTAGTAGAAACCCAAAATACGAGCCTGAAAATGAGCACAATATGGGACCTTTAAGATGAATATGAAAAAGGTTAAGCTGGTGCTTTTTCCTGAGTGTAAACGTACGGAGCTGCAGGGCAGAGGACGATCCGGATCACCTAAAAACTTGCAGGAGGATGAATGGTCCCTGTTGTTGTCATCACTTCCGTCAAAAGCCGAGGGAGGCAAAAACAAACACACACAAACAAACAAAAATTGGGTGGATCTTGCACGTCAGTGTGGTTTGATTGACAGCTCCCTCTCCTCTGTCCCGTCTTCCTTCTCCCTCTCTTTCGGACACGCTTGTCCTCCCTCTCTCGGGCTCTCCCCTCGCCGAGGTGAGGCGTGTTTGTGATTGTAGTGCCCGTGTGAGATTCCAGGAGATCACATGTCACATGGTGGTGACGAGAGAGCCAGGGGTTCACTGGACATTCCCAGCCATTCCACCTGAGCACAGCTGCGCACACGCACACACACACACATACATTTACATGTACAATCACATACAATTCTTACATCATTCACATACAAGGAATATAAACACAAGCATACATACATACAAAAATACTTATATATATATGATAAACACTCGCATTCACGCTGTACACGCACACAATGAAGGTTGTATCCTTGTTAATATAAATCTGTGTAATCATATTTCAGTGTAAACATCACAAACAGATGTACAGTAAGTTCTATGAAGTTAAAGGGTTGTTTCGCCCAAAATTACAAAAATAACATTTTCTTACTTTCACCTTAGAGGAACTACCAAATGTAGTTTTGATTTACCTTGCCCAGGTTTGAGATAATAAAAAAAAAATCAACAGTGAGTCTTTTCAGAAACAATGTTAATTACTTTGTATAAATCACAGACCTCATTGTAAACAGTTTGAACTACGTTCTACCAAATTAACAGTTCCTATGAGATCTGTAGACAGCGTGTTTTGTGGATAATCCAGAGTAACAGCAGCATTGTGTCTGGAAAGAGATGTTCCATTTTTACCTCTGTCTTTTTGGTCCGGTTTGTCTGTTTGTCAGCAGGATTATGTTAAAAATACTTGCCCGATTTTCACGACATTTTGGAGCAGATCCGAATCACGGGGCGGATACGCAAATTTTTCTTCACCTTCGTTTTACATTGCGAGATGGGGCATTTGCGCTGCGTTCATGTGGTGTCGGAATAATCTCAAAAATGAATTCCCGTTCATATTTCATTGCAGGTCACGTAATTACTGGAAACAGCTATCGGCATGTTGTTTAAGTGCTCTGAGCAATAAAATACAACACATCTTTGTAGCGTCCGTGTTGTTTCCAAATTACGACTTAAAGCTCGTGAACGCACCGAGGTCGGAAGAACGACTTCACAAATCGGGAAACGGGACCGTCCGAGGAGCACGTGAAGGAGGTCTGCGAGTACCATAGTTTTAATATAATTTGTAAATAAAACCAAAACTATCTGCAACCAGATACCACTAGAAGAAATCAGTTTTTTAAATGTAATTTCTGTGAACTGAAAGTGGAAATAATTTAAATGTATTAACACCCTTTAAGTCATCTAACGCTACATCAATGTCAAACACACACACACACACACACACACACACACAAACACCCACCAACAAATGACAGCAGTGGTCAACTGTGTGAAGCAGGCTATAATGAGAAAAACATCAATGTGTGTTGATTTGAGGACATACTGTGCATCATCCAGATAATAAATGATGTCATTCTGTTTTCCAGCACAGCGAGGCCTGAAAATGAAAACCCTTAAAAAAACGCAGATCATTGCTTTGATTTAGGATTGGTGAACACATGGTGCTAGGCCAAGAGGAGGATATCATGGATATATTACACCGTCACTGATGAGTCGTTAGAGAGTGACAGATGAGGCTGTGATGTCAGAGCACACCAGCTTCACCTGTATCACATCACAACACTAACCCGTCCTCTCTTCTTTTGTATTCTCCCCCCCCCCGCAGATCGACCCAAAGGTTGCATTCCCTCGCAGAGCTCAGCCCAAGGTGAGTCAAAGCGTCTCCCCGTGTTAGTGTGTGTGTCGAGTTAGTGTGTGTGTGTGTCTCTTATCGGGGATAATGCCTCGTAATCTGATGAACATGAGCAGCGCTGACATCACTGAACTGTTACGTGATCGTGTGTGAACAAAAACGTTCACAACTTTAGAGACGCTCATTATTGTTAAACGTCCGTATTGTGTTCCAAGTACTCCGTGTCCTGATCTTAGCCGCCGGTTTGTCTCTCCCATTAACGACAACAATAGAAAAGGAGAGTTTAGTGCGTGTGTAACATTTACCTCAACACAACTGATTTGCAGAAATGGCAACTGGTGACCCGCCGTGTGTCCCAGCTGCAGAAAGTGCCGTGTGTGAAGCGTTCACAAGGATAAAATTATAAATTTAACTACACATAAAAGAACAACATGAATCACTGAAACTGCTGAATGTAATGTTTGTGGACAATACGTCCCATGATGCAATGCGCAACGGAAATGAAAGTGAATCATAGCTAAAAATATATAATAATAATAATAATAGGTGGCTCTTGCACACAGCGCAGAAACAAAGACATGTAGTAATAAATGCCTGTGTAAAAAATGTCATTTGAAATTTCTAATAATGTTCTAATGTCACAGTTTGACGTTGACAGTATACACAGCTTGTGTTATATCCTGTACAAAACTGAGTATTTCTTGTTCTATGCTTACTGAAAATTGTGTTGCACAGTGTATTGTGTAGTGTTAGTGTATTGTAATGGATCTCAGACACACGTCCAGTGTTAATGGATGTAAATCCAGCTGACAACCTGTTTCCACATATCTGATTTCTCACGAAATTCTAAGAAAATAGTCTCCACTTATATTAAATTAACAACAAGGCATGTTGCATTTAGCCCTTTAACAGCCACCCTTTTTAAAAATAAGAATTCGCCTATTTGGCATACCCAAATGAAAAACTGGAAGGCCAAAATGCATGTCCTGTGTCCATGTATGTCTATTTGAAAGGTAACAGCTTATAGTTTCTGGAAATGTGCTTGTTTAGCATGTGGCTAAAACACAACTTAAACTGCATCACTTCAAACATGGCTCAAATACGTTTTTTTCGTCTTATTTTTAAGTCATATTTGAATAACAATAACTGGGACCCGCTTTATGCAAGAACCATGCAAATCACCACACACCTTCTACCTCTTGTCAACCACACGTGTCTAAAATCCCAGACCTCTCGGCCTCACCTTATGGGAGCTGTGGAGTTTTTAGTTTGTGGTGTTCCCAAACTTTTTCAGACCCAAAAGAGAAATGTAGTGTCTCCCCGGGACCCAAACTTACAAAAAATACATCATGATTAACCATGACATCTACATTTCTAAACTACTGATAAAGAACACAACTAACCATGAATTTATGGATATGAAATTAAATGTATTTATTTCATTATAAAAGTACATCACAACAACAATCAAATTTGAAAAGAGGATATTATCAATAAAAATGCATTTTACTCACCCAATAAAAAAGGGTCTGTGACCCAATTTTCTAACTTTGGGAAAGACTGCTATAGTTGAATGTGTATGTGTATGGGGTAACTATATGCAGTAAAAAAGTATGTGTAAAAGTTTCATGTCACATACATATAGCGACTAAATGAAAACTCTCTTCCCCTTTGTGTGACTGAGCAAACTCATTTTTCCGTCTTGTCTCAAATAGCTGAAAAAAAGTGGAAGTGATGCAAAAGACCAAAAATAAGTACATGTGTTACAAAGGTGTTTGCTGCAGCAAGGATTGGCTTTGTGTCCGACACAGGAAATTGTGTTTTTTTTTTAATTCAATTTATGTATATATTGCATGTGCTTTAAGTCTGCAAACATCTCACACGAAACAGATGTAGGTTAAGAAATGAGTTTCGTCTGTTTGCTGAGTGAAAGTGTTTCACCAGAGTGAAACTGTGATCCAACATTCACAAGGTTCTTCCTTGGCCCATGCTACACCTTTCCACCAAGTTTCAATACTTTTTAAATACTTTTTATAGGACTTTGTCACCACACCTCTTGAAATGATGGCTTCTTCTACTCACTAACATTTAAAAATGTGTGTTATTCTTTCACGTTGATAATCAGACAATTACAAACACAATATGCCCAAAGTTTTTATTGTCCTTTTGCAAGTTGAGTAAAGTAAAGAAAGTGAAGTTTTCCGATATTTCTCATCTAAATGAGCTTTTAACGAGAGGATAGTGACGATTGTACTTGTGATTTTGGGGGGGAAGTGGTGAGAAAAGTAATAACTGTTGTTTTTTTGTGTACTAACAATTACAGCAACCGTAAAAAATGACTTAGTAATATAAATGTAACACTAGTAATACAATAGATTTCTTTCAAAGTATTGAAGTAATAAAGTGACTTTTTTCACTTTTTTTTCTCCACTCAAAATTGAGATCACAATTTTCTCCCACAATTCTTAGGGACACCAATCATCAGCTAAAGGACAACAGGGATTTTACACTGAAGTTTTTCAGCCTTTTTGTGATGTTTCAGGTGCTTGTGCTAATATGTGGTGTTACTTTTGCTTGCAAAATACAACTTTACTGTACAACTTTTTTGCAGTGTAAGCACAGCGTTTTGGGAGTAATTTGTTCTTCCTCTCTGTTGCTGAGTTTCTGTGACTCTGATACATTTTTGTTGTTTCTAAAAAGCATATTCTTTCACCGTTGTTGCAACAGATCTCCCCACTAATATAAACCCAGCAGAGTCATTGTCTCATAAAAGTAAGATCACATACAGGCCAGAATCAAGATCAGGATCTTATTTCAATGAATGGTGCAGTCCTGATTCAGTCTTCAGCGTTTTCCTGAAACTTTGTGGAAGACTTAGGTGCAGGTTTTTGGTGGGGGGTTTGGAAACATTTTACATTTTACAATTAAAACGATGCAATTTCACATCATTTTGGTCCATTATAATATATTTTTTTGTTATTATGAGCACACATTCTAAATATGCAACTCCTCAAAGCAAATATGTCCCAATCATTGTCCTTCAGAAATGAGATTGTGTACACGCTTAAATCGAGATCACGATTTTTAACGATTAATCGTGCAGCCCTACTACAAATTGTAATTGTAATGTAAAAAAAAAAAAAACTAATTTTAAGCCATGCCCTTTGAAACTTGCTATCCTAATAGATGTGTCAGTGAATTCTAAATGTACAAGATGATAACAGACAGTCAGTTGAAAAAAAAACCAAGTGTTCATCTGTGCCTCTCCTCCTCTTCCAGCTAGTGACTCGAACCAAGAAGATCTTTGTGGGAGGCCTGTCCGTGAACACAACCATCGAGGACGTGAAACAGTACTTCGATCAGTTTGGGAAGGTGGGTGATGTTTAAGAGGGTTGTTACAGCTGTTGGGACGTCGCACTGCGTGCGCAAATGTTGGACGGAAATACCGGCAATGTTGATCAGAATGGAAACGAGGATTACTTTGTCAGTTGCGATGGATTCGCATTAAGTTTGTGTCGTTGGCGTTAGTGCAGAAACAAATCAACAGCTCAGGAACACGTAGTACCACATCCCACCAGAGTCTGATTCACCACAAATTCTCCGAGAAAACCTTCACTTTGGAGTCGAGCGGCCGCCTTGAATTGAAGGGGTTACTGCGAAGAGGAGGAGGAGGAGGAGGAGGGCGAGAAAGGAGGGAGAGAAAAACGCTTTGAGAGGGCAGGAAGGGAAAAATAACGAGGCTGAGAGGCTCCGGGAGCAGCAGGCGAAGTTCGGGAGACTTGGAGAGAGAGAGAGAGAGAGAGAGAGAGAGAGAGAGAGGGGGGAGAAAAGTTTTGTAATGAGTGTGTGGGGATGGTGAGGAAGGAGGAGGGATTATCAGAATCTGAATTAATCTGATGTAACAGCTGCTCCTACCCACAACCCCCTCCTGGCCCGTTACCGTGGTGACCTGGCTTGCCCATTGTCCCCAAGTAATTCTGTGGGTAAGGGGGTTTTGTTCTGAAGGAGGAGGGATGAGGTGGTGTTTGGGGGTGTTAGCATGAGTGTGTGTGTGTGTGTGTGTGTGTGTGAGTGTGTCACTGACCGGTGTGTACGAAGGCGTCGCAGGGCATGGTGTCACCAGAGAACGCCAGCTTCCAGCCGGACTGGTGAGTGAAGCTGCAGGCGAAGGCGTTCCTGCAGTGACGCACCGTGCACGTCTGAAACTGAGACACACACACACACACACACACACACACACACAATGAGTATGTTCTTTTTTTTCATCCTTTAATACTGAAGGACGTGATGTTAAAACACCTTTTCCAGGCCGTTCTTCCGCAGCAGAGCGTGGATGAACGTCGTCGTCCTCTGTTTGGGAGCCTCAGCGCCGTCACACAGAACTTTGTTCGGGATCAGGCTGAAACACAAAACAGATTAAAGACTACAAAAATAAAGATCTACAGCCACGTTAGCAGCTCTGTGAGGCTGAAATGCTCACAACTTATTTGCTGTTCACAGTGTTAGCCTAATTAACCCCCTGAATCCCAAAACCTGCAGGCGGATTGGAAAAATATGTTTTCTTAAAAAAATAATCACCAAAATTACTCCATTTATCAGCTAGAAACTGTAAAAATAGACAAATCTAAGCTTAGACACAGACACATTTTAAAGTATGTAAAAATACTCTGCTATGATTATTCTTTTGGTTTTCCCACAAAAAAGAAAAAGAAAAAAAAAGCAACTAAAAACACCTTGTAGACGTGTTAACATGGTTAAAAACTGGATTTTCACAAGAGGGGCTCTTTAAAATAGTGATAATTTATCAAAATCACTTTATTCTACATGTCTCATTTAAAATTTAGCCAAAAATAAACTCTTTGTATGAACCAAATCCTGAAAAAAAACATTCAATTCTGCGCTCGTCTGTGAAGCCATGAATCTCGAGACAAAACTTCAGTGAAACTGACCCAGTCAACTTGCATTTAAGTCATTTTAACTGTTATACTGCACTAAAGACATGTTTGAGTTTGACTGTGCTGTTTCCATAGACTTCATACTGCAGAGTAAAATGAGGACACAGAGAGTAAAATGTGACGGGAGCAAAAAGACGTGTGTTTTGTCGACGTACTTGATGTGGTGGAGGATCTCCTCGCAGTAGTCGTGGTACTGGTTGAGCCAGGTCATGATCTGCACCGGAGCCACCAGGCACACGGGGCTGAACGCCTTTCCTATCGTCGCCTAACAGACACAAACAAATAGTTATTCCTGATTTTCAGACATTAAACGACCAAAGGAAACAGCTCATTGTGATTTACGCACCAGAGCTCTCTCCCTCTGATACAGCAGCATGAGCAGCCCCTGAGACAAAAACACAAACAGCACTGAATGATCTGATATGAAACCACAACATGGTTATGTATGAGTCGCTGCTCACTGTGTGGTGGTCGGCATGCAGGT
Source organism: Heterobranchus longifilis (assembly GCA_028570985.1). NCBI lineage: Eukaryota > Metazoa > Chordata > Actinopteri > Siluriformes > Clariidae > Heterobranchus > Heterobranchus longifilis. The sequence continues at coordinate 7,899 of JAOVVB010232700.1, forward strand.
GAGAGATGAAGACAGTTGAGATTTTGGACAGCGCCTCGTCCACAGCGTCTCCGTAATGTCTGCAGAGCTGCCCGAAGGTTCCCTCTCCACAGTCCAGCAGCAGCGACTGACTCCCGCTGCGAGCAGCAGGAAATCACAAACTCCGTCAGAAACAGTCTGACATTACATTTTCAGGATTTAAAGGTCTTAAAAAGATTGCATTTGATTAAAGAAAGTGTGCAGAAAACCTCACAATGCATGTTTTCTTGTATTCATATGTTCTATGTGCTGACAGAGACGTAGTATATAATCTTTATATAACCTGAGATCCACACCTGATATTCACTAAAGTCCCACTGACGTTTCTGATCTTCATCGGAAGAGCAGATCCTGTTCCCAAGAAAACCACCTCTGGGTATTTTTCTCTTTGTCCTGCAGGAGAAAACATTAAAATAACATATTTCTACAGCGATACGAGGGATGGGACAATAATCGATTTTATTGTGGATCACGATAAATAACACACAATAAGTTGATTGATTTTATGAGACAGATGTTGTAATGTTTCGAGAAAAAAGCCATAAGGTTTTGAGAAAAAAATAGTAATGTTTGAAGAAAAAGTTGTAATGTTTCAACTCAGAATTTTATGAGAAAAAAGTCGACATGTTTCGAGAAAAAAGTTGTAATGTTTTTAGAAAAAAAGTCAAGAAAAAAGCTTACATTTTTATGAGAATCCTTTTTAATGTTTTGAGAAAAAAACTCATGTTTTAGAAAAAAAACACAATTTTATGACAACAAAATTGTAATGTTTCGAGAAAAAAGTCGCAATGTTTCGAGAAAAAACCTCACAATTTTATGAGAAAAAAAATGTTTCGAGAAAAAAGTCCCAGCAAAACAAAAAGTAAGTTAAAGTGATTCCAGTGTGTTTTCAAACTATTTTAAGGTTTTAAGAATATTTCGCTGATTATCGGGATAATATCATGAATCACAATTATTTCGGCCAGGATAAATCGTGACATGAAATTTTCATATCGTCCCATGCCTACATGACACATAACAATAATAAAGCTTTTTTTCCTCACACCACTGAAGGACCATCCAGTTAAAAGTAAGAGACATTTTGTTGGACTTGAAAAGTAAAAAAAACATCCCTCTGGGGGTTGAACTCACCAGAAAGCGGCTCTGCGTCTGCGGCGTCAGTGGAGCAAATCTTCCTGCACTTGTCCACTTCTTCCAGAAAGTTTGGGACCTCAGAAGCTTCTTTCACAAACTCGTCCGTGTTGCAGGAGGGGATGGCGTCTCTAACGAATGAGACACAGAGTGAGGAAGACACACACCGCTGCCTGCAACAACACACGGCCACTCTTCACTTCTGACCTTGATGCGCCGCTACAGTACTTGACAGCAACAGCCGAGAAAAAAACACCGACACGAGGTTAAAGAAGAAGAAAGAAGAAGAAAGAAGAAGAAAGCGGCCGAGTGCAATGGTCCGTCCCAGATTGTTTTCTGTGACAAGGCGGCGCTCGCGGCTGCAGAGTAATGTCGGCCAAATTGGGGGGGATTGAAGGACAAACTAACCTTTGCCACTCCATTACGGGTCGGAGCTGGAACTTCAGCAGACACTCGGCTCTGACGCCGGGAACGTGCAGGGCAGCCGCAGCCTCCTGGGGAATACAGGCAAAGTTTTTCATGTTTTCTCACAACTACTTTCTTTTTTTTTTCTTCTTTTTTTTATGGACCGTATTTGATTTATCACTTTGTGAACTCTGCTGTTAAAGTAGGAATATAGTTGCTGAGAGTTAGAGCTGCAATGATTGGCAGAAAAATACACTGCAACTATTTTGATAATCGTTAGGGAATTTTAGATGCTTTTATCCTTTCTTGTTGCACTGCTGTCAGAGGAACAGCATTTTATTTTAAAACTCAATCTTGCATCTTTCCTGCAAAAATGGAAGAAAATGCAGATTTCAGCCTCAGATTTCCTGTTTTTCTCTGTTTTATATCATATTAAACATATTTTGGGGGGTTTTAAACTGACAAAACCAGACATTTAAAGACATCACCTTGGACTTTGAGGAACTGGGATGGACATTTTTCACTATTTTCTGACAGTTTATAGACCAAACGATTAATCGTGAATCGAGAAAATAATTGATAAGGAAGACAAACAAATATCATAGATAGACAAACATATAAGATAGACACATATCTTGTTTTGTCTAACCAACAGTGCAAAACCCAAAGATAATTATTTACAGCAGTATGAAACAGAGAAAATAATATACTGTATCAGAGAAGCCGGAACCAGTGGAAGTTGTAAATGACTTCAACAATCGATTATTATAATTACTGTCCATTAATTTCTGTCAAACAACGAATCGAGTAATTGACAAAAAGTCAAAAGAGAAAAGCAGGAAATCTCTATATTTCAGAGGCTGAAAACAGCATTTTCTGCCGTTTTTGCATGAAA
>JAOVVB010232701.1:0-10346 GCA_028570985.1 Heterobranchus longifilis
CCCCAAATCTCCTGCTCTCCTCCTATTCCTTTTTTGACAGCCCTGGGAAAACTTGTTGACTTAGTCAGCCCCGCACGGACACAATGATCCCCAGCCTGTTGTCCAGGCAACAACGGACGCAGCCTCACCAATTCCATCCTTTCAAAAGAACGAAAAGAACCGAGATTGAAGGAGAGCGGGGAGAATGACTTTCTTTCTCATGTGGGGAATGTTCTTCAAACACAAGGCCTACTTTGGGGGGGGGGGAGTTGAAACGCAGGACAGAGCGACTGCAAGAGGTCTGACCGGAGGGCAATTAACATCCACTGAAGCTGGGCAAAGATCAGCCTCCACATGTCAATCTATGGAGTTTAAAATTTTAGAGCTGAATAGATTTTAACAGAAAGTGAATCGATTTTGATAATTGATTTTCATTAGTCCCAGCCCCTCAAATGTGTTGATTTGCTGCTTTTTTGTCTTATATGATACTGAATATTATGATTATGGAGTGCTGGTTGGACCAAAGAAGAACCTTGAAGTATATGTGTATATATGTGTGTGTGTGTATATATACACGCATGCACGCACGCACGCACGCACGCACGCACGCACGCACGCACGCTTTACGTTGCTACCTTTATTTAACAAATGTACAAAGAATCGGTCCAGTTATTTACTATAACACCTGCCTTCATCCTCCTCTCCATTCATGTCCTGTCTTTTCTCCTTGTCCTGGTCTTCCCCTTCCCTCCCCCTCCGACACTCAAGCTCCCTTCCAGTGACTTCCTCCGTAATCATCCTCCTTTTCCTCTTTCTACTGCCCACATCCCCTCTCCCTGTCCAGCCCCCTTCTTGGCTCTAGTAATACTCTGAGGTGGACTCTCAACTATCATAATGAAATGCCTGAAGACAATATGGATTTCGCTGCAGACACATGTTGCGGTTTGTTCGACGTCTCTCATAATCCTTGGTTCTCCTGCCTGTCTGTCCACTAGGCTTGCATTCCTTCATTTCCGGGCCCCTCTGGACTCTGCACAAACTTTCTGATTCCCAATTCAAAATTCACAGGTAAGTCCCTTTCAACTGGGACAGCCCATTTCACATAGAGGCACAATTCAGCCTTAGGAGCGCGACAGTCCGTTTACACAGGGGCCTCGTGTTTGCAGAAAGGAAGTCATAGGAGCTTAGCTCTGATGCTCTTACCTTCTAAAATATGTTACTCTTAAAGTCATGTATGTAAAGCAATCACTGCTCTAGAAATAGAGCTCAATTACATTTATGCTGTAGGACATTGATTCCTACAGAAAAGTAGAATCCAGCCTGTTATAGAAACACATAAACATACAGTGTGTCAAAACGCTCTTCAAGATCAAGAGAAGCTGTTGTCCTCTGAAGTAACACAAGACCTCTCATATTACTTTTCAACTGAGGCCATAGTTTCAGCAGAAATCTGACAAACTGGGAGAAAAATTAAACGCTGTGCCGATTTTGCTGTGGCAAACTGACATTAGCAAATAACTTTTGGCTTTATTTTTGATCGGCATATTCTATCTTATAGATTGGCTTCCTCTGTCAAATAAAAAAATCCAATACTGTATTGTCAATTTTTTTTCATTCTTTTTTTAACAAGATAGTGTCATTGTGAGCTGCAATGGTAATGCTTTATAGATGAACACCAGGAGATGTAGAGCATATGATGGGTATGGCCTTTGTCATTACTGACACACTGTGATAGAGTGGGCTTAAGAGCAGATTTAACAGTAAAGAGGAGGATGAGCAATAGTCTTTCAAAGGACAAATAAGTTTATATTCCATAGAGAAAACCTTTTTGTAATTTAATTCTGGAATGACAATCTACTATTAAACCAGGTCAAAATATTTGTAAGAATCATTTCAATCAGCAAAACACGATATTTCCTGCACTAGAGTTTCAAGTCTCTTTCTGGAAGTTGAAAAAACAAGGCAACAGTAATGTAACATGCATTATTTGTAGTAATATAGTAGTTGACTTCTAGTCTAACGACAATTTTGTAGCAGATAACATTGTATCTGACAACTTGGAAAATAACACGAGGAAGAAGCTGTGTGCCAGATGACTTGGCCACAGAACAGCCCTTTTTGTTGGTTTCCACATGTAGCTGCGGCCATGTGACATGATGTCAGAGGATGCTGATGTTACGCCCCGCTGCAGCACAAAGCAGGTTATTATCGGACAACGTGTCTCTGTCATCCATTCAGTAGACGGGCCTCTTGCCCTGTCAATCACTGCTCAGGGACCGGACATTTGGTGTCAGTATGTCCCGCCTACATGCTTTATCAGTCAGTGCTGCTGACCAGTGTTTTTGGAAACTCACATGTTCCGTGACACTATCTATGCGTTTACTTCCATAACAAGTGGAGGCTTTGCTCAGGGACAAACACACAGGCCTTTGCCTCTGAAAGAAAACATCCCTGTGTGTCTGACTTTATGAACCATGTCAACGGTGACGAATGAACTCACTACATCCCTGGATTAGATCTGAAAACCTCGGTGTCATATGTTTGTGTTCTTCTCAAACACAGGCCCAAATACATGTGAGCTGCAGCAGGTACAAGATGTGCTGAAACACAAATTCTGAATTGCTTATTTAATTCAAACACAATAAAGTTGGGATCGCTTTGGTCGTATTGCATCAAGATCAAGACCATTACAACATGGGTCAAGCAAGTGATTGAGACCATTCAAAACATATCTCTCTGTCTGTCTCTCCGTCTCTGTGGCTCATGAGGTCATCCTAACCCCGTCTACCACGGGGCCCAAAACCAACAAACAGCGTCGACTGAACAAACAGCTGGCTCGCTGCCACTCATGAGGTACATGTTGGTCAGTAGAGCCACAAAACATCAAACATCACTATCACTGGTATGACGTTTCTACACAGAAAACAACATGCAACTAAAACCTCATATAAACAGAGTCAGAGAGTGCTGCTACGGGTGCAAACTGATGCTGTGCTTCACTTCAGGCTATAGAGACAGTATTAGGGGACACAGCAGTAAAAGGTGGATTGGTTTTTGTCTCATTTCTACAGTGGCTGCCAGAAAGCTGTGGAGCCATGCTGAGCACACAGGCTTACAGACATATTGCAGATGTGCAGATAAAAGAAAATATCAGGGTTTTTAAGAGTGCTGTGTGTGGTAACAAAGTTGTTTGATATAAATTTAGAACAAAACAGTGTCACCTAGACTTGAACTGTAAGTGTCTAAGTTATGTGTGCTTATTTTAGATATCTGAGGTACATGTGAACTAAAAATACTCAACACTTTTTACCGTAATGATGTTACAACCATGTGGGAGTTCTGTGTGTAAGCCTGTGGCCACATTGCCACATTTATGTTGTTAACATTATTGATGCAATTAGTAAATAATTTCAGATTCACATGCATGAGAAATATTGTTTGATTATCAGTAATCTCTATAAACAGATGTCTGTATATGAATGCAGAATAGGCAACGAGATAAGATTTTAATATCAGAAGCGTTCTGGTTTTGGTTTGTTGTCGGAGTGGTTTTGAACAAATGTGCTGGCTTTTGTTGCATGCAGGTAAACAGCCCGTCTGGAGAGCTTCTCAATTTGCTAATCGGACTGTAAACAATGCCCGGCGCAGAAAAGAGGAAGTCTTGGACCAGATGTCTGCTGGCTACACCAGAACCGCAGAAATATTGGCCATTTCCCCCATCATGGTCAGAAATGTTTTAAGCCTTTCAAAAGGCCATTATGTCTATCTTTCTGTGTGACTGTTCAAAAGAATAGAAGAGTAAGAGGTCAAACGAATTAATTACAGTAATGAAATGAAAAATGAATAAAAGTCTGGTGGGAAGATGTCCTGATGTTCATACCTGTGATGAGGCTGGAAACCAGCAGGGGCAGCACCAGCATCTGAAGCATTCTCATCAGCAGCTCTCCAGGGAAAGAGAAGAACTTCACCTCCCGGTACGACATGTTGTAAGGCCGCAGGGCAAATCCCAGAATAATGCCTACAATGAGGATCAGATATGAAAGAAAAGTCACAACATTATCCGAACACAACACGACTAGACCTTAAGAGAGTCCCAGTTGGATATAATCATATTAATGTAGCAAAATATAACATGTTAATGAATGGATATAAATACCATAATAATACTGATACGTTTCAGAGTATTTTATAAATGAAATACAGTGGACTCCATTTAATAATGATGCAGGAGAGGTGGGGCGACACTGTTAAAGCATTGCTGGAAAGACTTGCATTGTCTAATCATGTGCAAGGTAAGCATTAGCATTTCCTGTTATTTTGAGAGGAATAGGTCTCGACTGTCGCTTCTTGTGAGTTCTTTTCTTCAGTCTCAGTGAAGTCTATTCTTTCAACAAGCAGTTTGTCCCCAGCAACACTAATCCACCAACAGGGCCCAGGTGGCTGACCCAGCAGCCTGAAGTGAAGAATATCCTGAATTCAACAAATGTTTGTCATGGCATGGTGTAATTCTAGCAGGGCTGCAGATGTGCAGGCGGTGGGTGGGCCGGGCTCACTTCCAACTGGGTAAGATTCAAAGGTTAATGGCAACAGGTCGAGGGTCAGCTGCAGGGTCAGATAAAGGCCTGCCTGCTAAGTTCATCAGAGGTCCCTCTATTCTCTCATCCGGCGAGTTTGTTTCTATTCTTTTCCTTCTTCCGTCCTGCTGCAGGGGTGCTGGTCACACCAGATTGATGGATTGTTGGGGTGAGACAGAAAATCAGAAAACCTGCTGCCTTCTTCTTTTACGAGTTTGAATAGAGCAGGGGTAAAGTGGTGATAGATGGAGGAGAGCAACAAACAAAGTCTTAATAATAATATTTTGTTTTAAAGGGGACATATTATGCTCATTTTCAGGTTCATACTTGTATTTTGTGTTTCCAGAACATATTTACATGCTTTAATGTTCAAAACACATTGTTTTTAATGCTCCATTTCAGCACCTGTGTCTTTAAAATAGCCCAGTCAGTGTTTCCAGGTCTTCCACACCTGTGATCTCAGCGTCTCTGCACCGTCATTGCAGCCAGAGAACGACTGCATGTAACCGTGCAGAAGTCCTGACGGCTCATTTAAAGGCACAGTTTCTGAATACGGGCTGTGTGCATTTTGATACTTTCACAGAATTTATATAGCACCTATACCTGCTTTATAATAGAAAAAGACATGGAAATGTCACTTTTTACAATATGGGACCTTTAAATCAGCTAAATTACCAATAGACTGCAGTGTCTGAATAAGTTCCCACTTACCAATAATGACAGCAGCGACAGTAAAGATCACAAAGGCATTTTTCATGAAGCATCCTTTCACATCATCCTTCGTGATGTTCTCCACTCTCTTCTTGGCCAGCAGTGATCGGGACTGGATCCCGGCACGGATCTGGTGGAGACCGCTCCGGCTCCGCTGTGGGTTCTCCCCGTTGCTCTGAGTCATAGCTGACGCTGGGAGCTTCAGATCCGATATAATCGTGCTGAAACTTGAATTCCACTCAACTGTGATGGGAACACCTTAAAAGGTGCTGCTGAATCACCTGCTGCTCCTCTTCCTCTCTGCCACACCTGTCCTTTGATCTGAGGCTTACAAGAGTCCTGATTGAAAGGGAAGGACACATTGTAGGTATTTGAGCACAGAAAACAACTGATGAAATGTACACAGCCACTCTGTCACACTCTTAGTTCAGTCAGATAATAAAGGTTTGTAACTTTACCATTTCTGAGGTGTGCTGGGCTACACTATATGAGCTGTCACATAAAACCTCTATATACAGCACATACAAAGTGGATAAAGTAAAAAGCATCATGCAATCTCCCAAAAATGCATTATAAAACGTCAATGAAAAGCTGAATCCATGTGTGAAGAACACGTGTGTTGCACCCACAACTATGAAGGCATGCAGACTTCCTGATATGTACACTCGTAAACACACATGTGGCTATACTGCTACTGATTCACAGTCTCACACATGCAGACACACAGATAGGCCTGGTCAAATGGTAAAATGCATTTGCAGACATATCAAATGGTAAAATACTGACATAGAAGTTGTTTCTGTACCTTTAGACTTGAGCAATAGCTTCTTCTGGAATAATGTCTCCGTTTTTTCAGGGGGAAAGTTCTGTTTTAAAGCCCGATCAGCGTGAGAGGGACAGAGGAGCTCTTTGGCTGTGAGCTGGTTGGTGTAAGCAACCAGCAATGAAGAGAAAGAGGAGAAAAAGAGGAGAGGGGAGGAGAAAGGAAAGGAGGGAGCAGCAGCGGTGGTGGGGATGAGGGAATAAAAGAGCCAGTGAGAGAATGGAGGCGGTGCCATAGTAGAAGAAAAACTAGAGTTAGTCACTCACACAGTGTGGGCTTGTGGGGAGGTGAGGCGGGAACTAAAAAAGTGAAGTAATTTAGAGGAGGTTGGGGTGCTTTTCAGACAGAGGGGAGCTTGAGGAATAATGAGCTCTCCAAGCAGGAAAAAGAGAAAGGACCTTCTTGTTTTCTTCTGTCCCTCTCAGCCTTCCTTTCAAATGGTTTTTCACGCTTGATAAGTTCAGCCTGATTGGAGATTCCTGTGGAGAGAGAGTCAACAGAGAAATAAAAGTCCTCCATCCATCAAAAAAAAAAATATGGAAGTGGATTAGCCATTCATACATTTATTTTGGCACATCTCCAACGGACACACTCATCAATCAATCTGCCTTCTTTTGCTGCATTTTAGTTCATTTTATTACACATCAGACAAAGGTCATCTTTTTTTTAAAAATGGAAACAGTGGAGTCTTTTGTTTGTGGAACTAAACGGAGCGGGTAAATGTTTACCAAGTGCCAGTGGTGCAACTTTTGGCTATGAAACAAACAATCTGTGCAAACAGATGACGCATGTTTTAAATTGGGAGGTTTTTGGCAAACTGACTACTGTGCTAGCTACTGAGACAGTTAGCTACATGCCATTTAAACGTAATGACTAGCTTTAGCACAGGAGACACAGTGGTTAGTAAGCAAAACACATGATCCAAACACAAACAGGCTGATGACCCGGAGTTTAGTTTGGCAGCAAAATTCAGGAATTCACAGTTTGGCATGTGTGATGTGATTACCGCTGAGGGTGTGGAAATGTGTGTGTGTGTGTGTGTGTGTGTGTGTGTGTGAGAGCGAGAGAGAGAGTTAGTGCGTGAGGAAGAGAGTGAATGTGTGAATGTATCTGGTAAAAAAAAAGCAGGGGAGAGAGTAAATGAGAGAGGTAGAGCTGAAGGCATCCTTTCTGACTCATACCAAGGAAATCCATGTTTGGCAGAGATGTTGTGAAATGTTTCAGCCGTCAGCCGTCACTGCACTTGCACTTGGAGTGAAAGTTCACTCAATTAAACATTTTTTCCTCTCATCCAGAATGTGAAGCATCCAGTTTGCTAAAATGTGAAGATAATTTCAAGTAGTTCAAGTAGAACTGGCATTTGATTTGAGAAATTGAACGTGCCAAATATTTAAATTCAGCATTTTATATAATGACACAGTTACTCACAATAATCCACATACATTGTTGTGGACTGCTTCTTCCCTTTAGAGATAAATAGTTGGTAGCAATACATTGATACAAGGAAGTTCTCAATGAAAGAGTTCAAAAGGTCTGTGGACTGTTGTTAGTAAATGTCTGTTTAGAAAGAGCATCTGCTGTTGAGCGTAGAAAATTTATTTTTTGCCACTTTGATTACAGACCCAATGCCACTGAGGTTCACTGCAACCTACCGCTGATTGAGCCAAATTTTGGCAAATTACACTGAAACTAACTTGATGGAGTGACAAGTTAAAAACAGATAAGAAATGCTTCAGATTTAAATGTTTTAGTCAGAAATGTATAATGGTGTTACATTTAAAGCAGCATTTTAGGTCTGAAAACAAGCACTGCAGATAATGATGTTTGCAATCAGAGAGCAAATCAGACTGTAATCATTATCCATAATATAATGGAGCAACAAAGAAAAGCACAGAGTTGTTGGGGAAATCTTTGTTCCACTGAAATGCTTGGATAACCATCATTAGCTTTATACAAACAGGCAATTACTGTTTGAATTGCAGGGATAGAGAATATGTACTGTGTTATGATCTTCCTCTGTCATCCCCTGGGCCTCAGAGACACTGAATAGTTTCTCTCAACACTTCAGTGTGAGGAGTTTAGACTACTGGATCATTAGTGCACAGACCGGCTATCACTGTCAGTGGCTGTTACGACATTTATTTAGATGAAGAGACACTGATGGAAAGAGGTTGGACATCCATGTTGGCCCAATCTGTTTGCCCGTGCTACAGTTTGATGAAAATTGGGCCAGTATCTGTAATCTTGCTCACAAACAAACAATCCAAACCAAGCTTGGAAGATAGCCAGAGCACCAATGACAGAGCTCCTATACCGGAGACATTATAGCAGGGTTGGTTCATTTTCCAGAAAATGCTAACCTGCTGGGATCAAGTTTGTACTGGCATTGAGGACCCAAATGTAGATATTGTGGCAGTCTCACTTGTCGAAAAAAAAAGGGCTTTACTAAACAAACGGTAGCAGGTCAAAACATGTAACAGAAAAATCAATGATTGAACCATGATTTGGGAATGTAAACAGGTGGATGTGGGAGTCAAGTGACCAGGATTGGTAGGAAAGTCTGAGGGCATCTGGTGGACAGGTGGAGAATGACAGGTCTGTAAACCTCCTCAGAAATGTCATCTGATCTTGCGGAAAGCCTCAATAGATGGTATACGATCATGGATCCAAAAGGTTCTGTCAGGCCGACTGCACAGAGCACCTGAGCGGACACAATTCTCTTTATTTCTAGTGCCGTCTGCTGTAACCCTCCAACATTGAAGTTCCTGCTACACTGCGCATGTGTCATATCCCAGAGCTCGAGAGCGTGTCCCAGCCTCCATCTAAAAGCCTGGAGAAAAATGTATGAGTCTGGGTGAAGTGAGAAGTGGCTGGAGGCAGGGACAAATGGAACAAATAGCAGTAAGGATGGAGTTAGCAACTGATCACAAATCTCTCCTCTGTGCCAGTATGCATCAGTCCATAGAAATGTCATTTAATTCTAATTCTATGCATCAGGCGTTATTTCTTTAGTAAATAAGTAAGTCTTTCTTACAAATCCCTGAAAGGTACCAAGAAACATAAACAATATCACGGGACAGTAGTTAATTAACTTCACTAACTGTCTCTAAAATCTGATTTGGTCAGAGGGCATGGTCTCTGTGTTTGTGTCTCAAATTACTGATGTGAAAATGTTAATGCTTCACCACAGCCTTCAGGCCAAAGTCTTTCATAATCATTTCCAACGATTCCAGAAAAATCATCCGTCAACATTGTGTGTGCGACACCAATACTGACAGGACAAATTCCTGGCTTTCCCATCATTAAACCTCAGCTCATCTGGAAAGCTTTAAATCAGCACCCCACCATTCCTCACCCTCACCACAGTGACCCACATGGCATCCGTCGCACAGCTATCCCAACAAGCAACAACAGACAACAGCCTCCTTTGTCTTGCTGTCCCCGTGCAAAGCGAGGGATCGGCTGATGGGGTCGGCTGAAGAGCAGAACTTGTAAAGTGCAGAAAGGAAAAGAGAATCAGGCATCCTGCCATAAAATGCAAACAACAGAGAAACAGGTGCATGTGAGACATTGCCATGGATGCTGGGTAGAAAATGTGTCGCCTTTGGACTGTGCTCGTGTGTATGTAGGCCTACTTGTGTTAATCACATTGTGGGGATAAAAAATGGTTCGTCATTTATGGACAAAAAGCTGTTAGTCCTCACCCTCCAATCAATAATGTGTTTTGCTTATTGTGTGACATTAGAAGAAGGGTGAGTTTTTCTGTGCTGACCTTAAATTAATAGTTTGATGTTTTGGGAAAACGTTTATACACTGAGTTAGATGAGAAGACTGATTCTTCATCATGAAGCTATAGCTATGGCTAACTTAGCTTAGCACAAAGACTGGAAAGAGGGCGACACTGCTCGCCTGGCTCTGTCAAAAAGTAACAAAAATATGTCTACCAGCACATCTGAAACTCACTAATGATAATTATATTTTGTCTGTTTGTCAAAAAACGTGTATAAAAACAACAATGAGGGACAAGGAGTAGGCCTAGATGTCATTTTAATCATTTTTAACTAAGTATTTGAACTTATTGTGCCCCAGGGCTCTGTCCTGGGGCCCGTCCTCTTCATCATTTACCTCCTTCCCCTTGGCAATATCTTCCGTAAATACAACATTCATTTCCACTGCTACGCAGATGACACCCAGCTCTACCTCACCAGTAAACCCACTTCCACTCTCCCACCCCCCTCCCTCACTGACTGCATTACAGA
>JAOVVB010232703.1:0-10346 GCA_028570985.1 Heterobranchus longifilis
CTCTCCTCTCCTCTCCTCTCCTCTCCTCTCCTCTCCTCTCCTCTCCTCTCCTCTCCTCTCCTCTCCCATGCATGGAAACGTTGCTGTTTTCAATAGGCTCTGCACAGTAAATAAAGTCATTTTGCAGAGAGCACAGCTCAAAATGCTTTCAAGAAAACAAAGTGGATAGTAAAGAGTAAAGAGAGCAAGCCCAGACTTAACTCTTAGCACCAAAGTAAGTAACGGAAACAAAAAGAGAACATTTGCACTGCATTTTCTTTTACTTTGTATGATTATAATCTAGTTTTTAGTTTGATTTTTAAATTGTGTTTATACATTTGGCACAATATAACAAATAAATAGTACAGGTAGATTCTCAGATGATTATTATTTTTTAAATCAGCCCTACGGAGCTCCATTCTTCAGTTTGTCCTCCTTCTCACCTCTTATATTATCTTCTCTCTTTCTTGTTACCCCCATCTTCATGATTCATCATCTCCTTTAGCTCTCATCACTCAGTCCTATCAAACACAGACTTCATTTTCCACTTTCCAGCACCCAGAGATGTGACAATGTGTCCGGCTCTAAAAAGCCCCATTGCACCTGCGTTCACAGAACTAAGGTTAACTGGACTGCATTTATATAGCACCTTTCTAATTTACGGGACAAATTGCTTTACAATTTGCCTCAATTCACCCATTCACACACACATTCATGCACCAAGGTACTGGCCTGCCCATCGGGTTCAGTGTCTTGCTCAAGGAACCTTGAACCCTGTGAATTAAGGACAACCCGCTCGACCTCCTGAGCCACATCACAACGCCTAACTAAACTTTCTATACAATTACTCTGCTGTCAGTGCAAGATTTGAGTGTCAGACAGACAATGATGTGTTGTTGTTGTTGTTGTTGTTGTAGCAACAACAACAGAACAAGACTGCCAATGTCTGTCATTTTAGCCAGAATTCAGCCCAGAGACAATTGAGAGAGTACATTTGGTATTGTCATGTTTTATCTTGTCCTCACTTGTCAATGACATTGCATTGATGTGACTTAATTTTCACAAAGTGGAATCTAGATTTAACCTTGTACACCTCAGCTATCACCTTAAGTACATTTTAAGGTAGTATCATGCACACATAGTTATTCCATTACAAATAAATATAGTGTCTAAAAACCTACATACTATCAGTAATGACTGATATTATGACTGTTTTTTTTAGGTTTTTATCTTCCAGAAACTCAGGTTTTGCTGTTTTTCCCAACCAAACAGTTTTGGACCCCTCTGAGCGGGCCCCTGAGCTGAGCGGGCCCCCGAACTGAAGTTGGAAACCTTTGTTCACAATAGGCGAGCAACCTCAGGCCACCTTCTTGTTTTGTTTCGAACATCTATTCATAGATTACTGGCCTTGAGTCAGAAGACAGGAAGGATAATAGTGAATTATACACAACTGGCTGGGGGTAGGTGTGTGTGTGTGCATGTGTCTGTGTGTTTGTGTGAGACACTGAAACCGAGGGAATGCAGGGTCTGCCAGCTTGCTTTTGTGCGGATGAATAGCTAATTCCCCTCCTACTTTAAGACTTGGCTGCTTACCTCATTAAGTAAGACTCTACAGGGAGACAGAAACGGAGCACTGGCCTTCCTAAGATGCACATTTGATTGCATGCTGCAGCTCTCTGAAAACTCTCGCTCTCTCTTATTACCTCTCCTTTTGTCCTCTGTCCGTCCACCAATATTCTTTCTATCACACACATCTCTTCCATTTTCTTTCCTATTTCTTCCTCTTTCTTTGCAATCTCTCAGTCTTCTTTGCTTACACTCGTGCTCCTCTCTCTCTCTCTCTCTCTCTCTCACACACTTTCCCTCTCCCCTTTCATTTTTCCAGCTCTGAGGTACTGTGTTATAAGAGGAGACTTAATGGCATTTAATGTTGGGTGAACCGTGGCAACTGAAATAGCGCTGATAAATAGTCGCTGCAAGTTGTTATGCTGACAGTGTTAAAATAATGAGTTGCATTAAGTGGCAGTTTAGGACTTCTTAAATGGTGTTAAACTTTAATTTAATTTCAAGGTTTTTACCTGCAGATTTTTATGTGTGCATTAGATAGCGGCAGAAATGAGACAGAAAAAAAAAAAAAAGGAAAAGCGGAGGGTGAGAGTGAGAAAGAAAGCAAATGAAGGGGTGCGAAAGAGAGAAATAAGATGCAAATTAAAGAAAAACAGCATATCTCACTGGTCCTCTCGACTATTAAATAGAGTATGAGAACATTCAAATGTAATACCATCTCAATTTCACAACCCATCTATTTCTGCAACACTCTCTCCAGCTCATCCTCTTAACGCCTCGACACTCTATCTTTTTAGCACATACAAAATGATGTAGGGGGTCCCGGGGGGGAGACATGCAGACACAGAGGGGAATAAAAGAGGACTCGGATCAGTTCATGTAGCGGCGTTCTTAGCTGTAGGTCTCACATGCCTATAACTTTTGCTCATATACATTAAGTGTGTCCAATTGCTTTTTGTTGCTGCGTGTTTCTAATGTGAGATCGTGGTCTGTTTATGCAGCTTTGTGCAGATATATGAATGGCCTCTAATGCATAGTATAGCTGTGTGCATAGCATACGACCATTTCCTGTGTGCGTGCATGCATGTGATAGACTACGTGCTTTGCTCCATGACTCTTGACATTGCCAGGCTGTGAAATCCCCATTTACACTTCTTAATTTAGTTTCATTCTCCCTGCAGGGGGTTTCCCTGTGTAGGAAATAACAGAGCTGACAGACAGCGTTACCTCCACCCCTTTACGATTTCTTAAATGAGTCATTTGATTCACGAGAGATAATTAAGATGTGATGATTTTACGTTTTTTGTAATAAGACAGGCGGGTTTCATTCTCTGTTCGTAGCAATGACTACGAAAAGTAACGCACTGTAATTGTGAGACGTGAGGCCCAGGTTTAAAAGACACAAAGACGCACTCTGGGTTGGTGTCTTGGCTCGAGCACACACACGACACACGAGTTCGAGTCCGTGTGTATCACGGGACCACCACATGTATTTAAAACAGAACATGAAAGCAGGGTTTTTAATGCAATCCCCGTGTTTTTTTACTAACCATACCAAGTTGTTTTGTTGCCTAACTAAGTATTTTTGTTGCCTAAACCTACCGAATGAGTCCTGTTTCACAAAGTTAATCACAACGTTGATGATGTGTGTACCACACGACTGGCACATGTATTTAAAACAGAACACGGAAGTAGGGATTTTAATGCAATCCCCGTGTTTTTTTCACTAACGTCGTTTTGTTGCCTAACTAAGTATTTTTGTTGCTGATATCTACTGAATTAGTGCCATTTCACAACATTAATTGCAACATTGATGACTTTTGTATCACGGCACATGGATTTAAAACAGAACACGAAACACGTATTATAGCTACGAACTGTTATGCATACATTTTCGTAATCATTATACGACCTGTTGATAAGAGAGACAGATTTACTAAGATATTTGTAGCTCATTACAGACAGTCGCACCTTATTAATTAATGCAGTGCATGTCACTCATGCATATGCATTCAGGGGAGTATCGTGTAAATATGCTGCATTTACATTTACTTAATTCATGAGGGTCACAATTAGGTGGAAAATTCTGCTCTAAAAAGTAGCTGCACATTTGTTCACATAAGGAAATTTAAGTAACCATTCCTCTATAGAAAATTCATTAACAGCAGACAAACACAAAACAGTGGGCCAGTTAGCTTCATATCAGTTCAAAAACAAAAAAATTGACAGCCGCTTGAAAAGAGACAGCGTGCAGCAGCCAATAATAACATCTGATAATTTTACGATATAAGGGAAGGAAGTTGTGGGTGGGTGGCTGAATTGTCACATCATTTGTGCGAATTTGACCGCTGGACTGTTTGTGCAGTCCATGTTGATCCGCCCCAAACAGCCAATATACCAACTGTACAAATGATAGCTAACTAGTAACAGATGCACTGTGTCTGGGAGTGTGTTTATATGTGTGTGTGTGTGTGTTTGTGTTCAGCTCAGCCTCTGACTGAACTCTGAATTCAATAGAAACTCCAGTTATTCTTGTCATTTTCTTACCATCTCTATTCTTTGTCCTCTCATCGTTTATTAAGGAGACTCATAAAGCCCCAGGATGAGCACAATTTATTTTTGCGTCTACACATCCTTCAAGCTTCTCCGGGAAAATCTGCACCTAATCGCATCCTTCCTTTCGCTTTGTATGCACTCTCACCGGCTCTAAAATTCACCTCGCGCTCCATCTGAACTCAAAGTTAGGAGTTTATTTAATGACCCCTACAGCTTTTGTTTCACAATTGTACATATTAAAACATTTTTACATCATCATTTTATGAGTAATTGATGCCCAGATTGTGGCCGTGAGTGTTTTAACTGATCTTAAAGAGCACGCTGTTGCAGTTTTCATCCATCTGAATCTGATGCTTCTGTGTGTGTTTAGTGCCGAGTGTGTTACACTATAGTGCCTTTGAAATTATGACTCTCCCGATGCAGACATGCAATATACACACAGCATGTACCATAGCGAAATGTAAACAATCTGGACGCATATTCTGCAGAGACACTCAGATCAGAAAACTACCATGCCACATAATCATTTGTGTCTATTTTAACCCCACATTTCTCACTTCTTCTTCTTCTTCTTCTTCTTCTTCTTCCGTATTGCTTTATTCTCCCTCTTCACACCTTTCTCCTCCCATCTCTCAATCTTTCCACCTCATCTCTGTATCGACCACTCATCTCCCTGCAGCTATGTAGTTGTGTATTGTGTGTGTGTGTGTATATAGTGTGGCTAGCACCTGACCTGGCTTCAGATCATAACCACGCCCGGGTTCTTTCTGCACTGAGACACAGTCACACAAACACTCCCGTGCAAACACACATCCCCATTATCATATATATGAGAAATTAAGAATATTCATGATGAATTAGAGTTGTACATTAAATCAAATGTATGAATAATTTATATACATTACCAACCGCACCATGCGGATATACTGGTATAATCACACACAAGGCCGCAAAGAGAGCACATAGGTGTACGCAAGCATAGATACTCATACATGCACACATGACGACTTCATGTACGAACACCCGATGTCACTTATATATACATATACAGTCATGAAGGAGAGCCATTAATAGAGGATAATAGAAAAAACTTAACCTCACACTCCTTTGTGTTTGAAGAGGCCGCCTCCTCTCATGCTATCAGTCCTAATTTCACGCACACACACACGCATGCACGCACACACATCACTCTGTGTTTCTATCTCTTGGCTGCTCCTTCGCTCTCACCCTCTTTCACACATTCTTTGTCTTGTTGTCTCTTTGTTGACAGCCTGATGGAGACACAGCTGAAAACACTGTCTGGCTGAAATTCTTGAGAGCATGTGGCAGACACACACGCACGCACACACACGCACACACACACCTCGAGAGAGAGGTACATCTCTTCATTCACTCCGGTCACTTTTGACTGTCTCCTTCTGTTAGCCCTTTCTCTACACACTGTATATATTTCCTCCTTCACCCTTCCTCTATCACTTAGGCACACGCACACATGCAAAAACACACACACAGACACGTTTTATCCACTGACCTAGTGCGAGAAGCAGACAGAAGCAGAGGCAGGGAGTCTTTTACCTGCAGTGGGAGCAGCTGAATTCCTCTGAGTCACACTTCAGCACCTCATCGATCCAATGTGTGTTTTCGGGTCCACAAAGTGTATGTATGTGTGTTTGTGCATGCTTTTAGTCTAGTTCTTTTTTTTCCCGATCGTCTACATCTCACACACTGAGTGTGTGTGTGTGTGTGTGTGTGTCCACTCATGAAGAAAGCACATTCCACTAACTTCTAAAGCTCCGACTCCTCAGCATTATTAACTCGTCTCTCCCTGCTAACACACACTCTATGCATATTACATGAGCATAGCTTTGCTTTCCTGCTATATTTCACATAATTCTGCATATGCTGTATGAGCAATGTGTAAATGTTTATATGGATGAATATGAGCATAAATGGGTGTAAAGGGGCCACAATACATTTAATTATCTAACTGCTACCATGCAAAATATTTTTTACTGTAATGTATGATAATGTGTGACGTTATGCAGTCAGATATGGTATATGATATCTGAGCAAACGTCAGATACAGAAGCCTTGTCAACAATGAAAAACATGCTGAGCAATCAATGCAAGATGCATTATATCTACTGTACATTAACAATCTAATAATGTAATATACAATAATTACAGAATCAGAATCAGTTTTAGTGCTAAGTAGTTTTCACCTGCAAGGAATTTGTCCTGATGCAATGGTGCATTACAAAAAACAACACTAGGAATACATACAAGTGGAAAAAAATGTATCCACTCTACCCAGTGAGCATCTGGGACAGTCTTATAAATAATAAAAACTTGGGATATTTTGCTGCAGAGCTAACTTTTGATACTTTAAGTATATTTTGCTCATAATAGGATTTTAAATGCAGGACTTTTACTTGTAATGGACTATTTTTTTACACTGTTGCATTGGTACTTTTACTTAAATAACTGATCTGATGACGTCTTGATGATGCACGATAGATTTCAGGATAGTCGTCACATTTTGCATGAGCTCCCAGAAATGACTGACTTATTATACCTGCTTTATTTAGTCTCAAAAATAATTCTTTACATCACACACAGAAGATATTCACAGTGATGAGTGAACACCATTCCATCAAAATTGTTCTATTTTGGGACAAATACTCCACATTTACCTGATAAAACTTTAGCAGCTATAAGGTCCAAGATCTTACTGAAAACTTCAACAAGACTCATCACTGTTTGAGAAATTGAAACCTGTGACCTTTCCTTGATGTGACGGTCTCTTAAACCAAAAGGTCGTTGTCCTGTTATACATCATCCTGCTACTTAAGTCCTTTGTTATCTCTGAATTGTTAGCTGATGCTAACCAAAGTGATAATTCAGTGGCAGCGGGTGCAATAGTAGATTGACCAAACATTTCTAGATCACTCCCAACTACAGTGCAAGCAAACAGGAGGTCTTTTGTGCAAAGGTCAGGCCCATAATGCAATAGTTTTGTGCTCACAACAGCATCATAAAAGAAGGAAAAATGAAGAGTAGTTAACAAGCAGATGGGAGGATATTTTATCGTGAATTAGAGAAGAAGACATAATATTTGTTGGGAGGAAATGTGCTTTCTGTTTTAATTTTGACTGCATTGAAGGTCACCTGCTGTTTTTCAAGGCGTGAGAAGGATGTTCCATGGCAAGAGAGGGTGAAAAAATTGGAGAAAGTATGGAAACAGCCAGACTGGCACTGAGAAAAGACGATTTAACAGCCATTAGTGGCATAGGGCCTGGTGAGGAATGAAGGATTTGATTCCAGTTATGTTGCCCAGCTCAAACTTACGGGGATCGGGATGTGGATGCCATATGGGACTCGCACAATAATTGGAGTCATACCAAATTCTTTGCAGCCTGGGCAGGAGTCACCGTGGCGTTGTCAATAGAAATGATCAGCTCAGTCTAGCTGAGTTTGAATTTGTGGTGGTGGGGAGACATCCAATGGGAATAGCACACCTCAACTTGAGTGTCAGAGGACAGGAGTAAAAGCAGATTTTACCGTGGCGATGTCAGAGCATACAGTACTGTAGCAATTATAGGGAAAGTTATGGGATGCATCAGTGCCTCTATGACTTACCAAACTGCCAAAGTTTTACTCTTTGGATTTGAGGAGCTGAATAGAAGCCGAACAGCAAGCACGCACATTTAAGCCTTTTTTCTTGTTATATACATTGGGTTTTTTTTGCATAAGTATCCCACAAAATTGGACAAATTGTTATAATAATTTTTTTTTTATGTTGCTTCTTTTTTTTGGTCACTATTTAAAGGGCTCAGTGCTGTAGACATTTACCATACACACGCACGCACACGCACACACACACACACACACACACGCACACACACTGCATGCATTACCTGATAATGGCATGCTGTGGGTGTACTAAGGTGTTATGGTGGAGTGGCTGACCCAATGCATTAGATTGAGCTCACTGTCAGGTCTTTAAGTAGCTGGGATCAGAGGCAGATACACAGCTAATGGATCCTTCTCTCCGTGGGTGGAATAACACAGCGATAGCTCTATTAAAAGTGGTGCTAACAAAAAAAAAAAAAGCACCCCTAACTTAACTTAAAAAAAAAAAAAAAGAGAAGAGAACAATTTGACTGGATTAACATCATAACCATTTTTATTTTCATATTTGTTCCTGTAATGCACAGCCAATTCAATTTACTAAAGGCTGTTTGGGAATTAATGTCGGTAGGTTGTGCATTGAAATAAATGTCTTTATCCAGTATTTATTGTGTTTCCGTGTTGTGGGAGCGGTGGCCAATAATGCATTGTGTTGGAAATCACACAGCTTGCTTATTACAATAACACTGGACCAACATGTGTTTCTGAGAGCAGACCTTGGCACGGGACACCATCTCTGAGACTAGCGCAGCCTTTGCCTTCAAAGCATTGTGTGAGAAAAACATTGTTGCAAATTATTCTTTTGACAGTTTTGTTTTGGATAAAAGATGAGATTGAAAATGTATGCAGTCCAAGATAGGTACAATCCAAGTCTTGAGGTATATGTTGAGTCTGGATCCAGTGCGCATAAAAAAAACTCCCTGGCCTGTTAATATTTCCTTAATCCAATCACAATCGTCCTGGAGATTCTTTCAGCGTGTAGGTTGATAATTCTGAAGCTGTTGCCATCGTTGATTTCGGACAGCCTGCCCAGAGACAGGAAGTAAGGCTTTATCAGGTCCACATAGTAAGCCAGACTAATATTGCAGTGAAAACCCTCCAGATTGGAGAAGAGCCGGAGCTTTTCTGGGGGTTTTAATACCTGAGAATATCAATAATGAGTGGCAGAGATGAGGGTGAGGATGGATCTTTGTACTGTTATTTTGCAAGCGTGTGCATATTTGTATACATTTTAACATGTCTGTTTGCGTGTGTGTTCACCTGTACAAATCCAGAACAAGCAGAACCTGCTGTCGAAGCAGATAGACCTCAAGGGCAAGGAGCCAGAGAAGGGTGTGCTGATATCCCACACCATACCAGATCTGAGGATCCCTCTGTCCTACGAGGTCCGACTGGCCCCCATCACCACCTACAGCACCGGGGACTACGTCAGTCGCATCATACAGTACTCAGAACGTGAGTCTTATTTCAAACATCTTTCTTCTGACATTGTACAAAACATGTATAAGTGGATTGATCTGAGTGTTAATCAACATTCTTTTCTTGCAGCCTACACCTACCCAAGACCTTCAGGTGAGACTCTCTTTACTACCATATTTAACATGACCCAGACTTGGCCTTGATTAAATCAGATAGTCAGGATGCGAGAAAGCCAGCTGATGGCTGGACGCAGGTCCATGATTGGAAAATAAGACTGGTTAATGCAGTGCGATTGGTTAAAAAGGTTTATGGGTGAAATACTTGAAACTCACTTGATAAAACTATATTAAAACTTACATATCACCATATATGCGTGCCTCCTTTCCCCCCCCCTCTCTCTCTCCTGCTCTCTCCCTGCCTGCCTCTCATCCGCTCTCTTGCCTCCCCTCTCTCTTTCTCAGTCAATTGCATCTTGTCTATTTTCTTCATTAAGAGACACGCAGCATTTTTCTGGCAGGAGTGGCAGTTGGCTCCGCCAGGGTGAAGCAATTAAAACAACAGCAGATTGGAACAGACTGCGAGAACAACAGTGCAAATTGAAAGGAGTGCATGTAGTGGAGCAGGGTGTGAATAGTAATACATTAGCTCCCTAACAAAGAAGCACACACGAGCTATCCTTGTGGGTAGCACGAGCCATATGTGTCTGCAGCGGACTGTGTGAGCGTCCGGGAAGCTTTCACGGAATCTGTCAGCTTGGATGGTTTTCGATAGCTGTTGTTGTTCTCGGTTTTCATTTGTTTGGTGAGTCTCTGATAATGGCAGAGCCCTCCAGATGGGCTAATGAAGGGCACAACACCACAGAGAGAAGCCCCTCTATCTGGCTTAACAAGACACGCCAGCATCAAGGATAATGATAATTCGCTCGCAGAAGTCTTTCTCAAAGTCTGTTTTTTTTTCCCTTCCTGATGTATATCAAACAGCCAATATGCCCATATGGATGGGAAACGTTAATATTTGTTGTGAGAATGATACAAATTCAAATATATAAGTATCAACAGTTAGTTGAGACAGTCAGATTGGAAAAAAAAAAAAAGTTGACCTGTGCATTAAAATGTATTGCATGCACAACATACAGG
>JAOVVB010232704.1:0-10346 GCA_028570985.1 Heterobranchus longifilis
TGCGCAGTGTGCATGTTAAACATCTAGGAGCAGGCAAAATACAAAATGGACAAAATTCCATATAAATCAACACACACACACACACACACACACACACACACACACACACACACACAGACCATGGACTGTTTTTATAGCCTATGGTATGTACATGAGCTGTCAGACAGGTTCTGATAAAGAGTCAGAGTTGACTTCAGGTTACTTGAAAGAGAAACTAAGATGAAGTGGCAAAGGAGCAAGGGGTTACTGTAAGTTCGGGCTGGTCGATATTGCTGAAAAATATAAAATATTTCATATCAGTTGAAATCGACAACTATTGATCATTTTTAATGACCTATTTTTGAATAATTACAGAGAAAAAAAAGGTTGGATTTCATCACTTTATTTTGAATTGAATTACCACTTTATCAAAGGACATGGGTAATAATTGTAATGCTAACACAACACTGAAAAACAGAAATAAATACATTTACTAGAGCTCCACCCTGAAAGTCAAGTGTAATTTCAGTCCCCAGAATTAGCAGCAGAGTGAGCCCTCTCCTTCACTTTCTGCTCTGCTTTAACTTTTTTTAAATTTGTTTTTTAGCTCTGTACTAATGTTACGGTAAAATTTCTGTTTTTGCCAATGGAGTGTGGTGTATTTGGTGAGATTGAATATAGCTGCTGTTTCTGGTTAAACAAAAAGGATTTTACTCTAACAAAAAGGTCTGTCTCTGTAGTAGGGGTGCACTTGGGTTTGCACTTGCATTTGGGTACTTGCCGATACAAGTACTAGGATTGGGTATTGCCTGTTTGTTTTTTCAGCACAGATGGCAGTGCTTAAATGGTGCCTGAAAGAATTCTTTAAAAAGATAGGCTACATAATATCAAGTGTGCTATAACTGCCATATTATGCACACTAAGGCCACATGGTCACATTTAAATGTATTTAAAGAGCCCCTCCTGTGAAAATCAATGTCTCTATCAGTGGTTCCCAACCTTTTTCCTAAAGGGACCCCTTTTCTATCATTGAGTAAACTGACGACCCCTAACTAAAGCTAAGTTATTCTTGCTTTTAACTACATGAACGCATGACGCTGCCTTGTGTATCCTGCATCCGTTTTGTCCGTTCATTGTGTACATACTCCAAAATTAATGTGACATGATGTCTACGCAAATAGGTTGTTAAACAGCATATATATCTCCAGCTTCAGTAACATATTTTATGGATATTTCATATTAGATTCAATGCATAACAATAACAGTACAGAACAACTGATAAACTGAACATTCAATCCAAATATTGAACGCAATAACTGCAGGAAGTTTGTGTAAAACGAGATATTTGGATGAATTTTGAGCAGATTATTTCCTGTGAATATTGCAAAGATGACTTTTCATCTTATTTTTTAGCAACTTTTAATGCAATTCTCTGTATTATGTTCTTTTTTAACAATCAAAAAAACCTCACAGGATAAGGGCACTATTAAATATGTATAAGTTAAATTAATGAAATGATGAGATAGGGCCAACTGTATATGTTTTTTAATGCCTCGCGACCTCCTGCAAAGCTTTGGTGACCCCTAGTGGGGGTCGGGACCTCCAGGTTGGGAACCACTGGTCTGTATGGTGTTTTTAGTTGCTACAAGACATATCATGAGTGAAATGAGCAGTCAACACCATGACTGAGAATTTCTGCCACGAAACTGCAGTGTGCCAACAACAGTCTCAAAAATCTGGATTCAGACAGCCAGGTTTTATGACATCACATGTCTAAGGAACCAATCAAATCACTTGTGGCTGGAACAAGTGACTAGCGTAACTATGGCAGCGGTGGTGGGCAGGGCTTGAGATCAGAATCAGAATTTATTGTGGGAAAACCAAAATATTGATCATAGAAGAGTATTTCTCCATACTTTAAAATGTGTCGGGAGGATATCTTTAAACTTATTTCATCAGTCAATTGGGAACAAACTGATGCAGTTTGAACAGCTTGAATTACTTGAGATTTTCGAGTTCACCTGAATACACCGTGACTTTCACTTGAAAGGAGACTGCACTTGAAAGCACCATGAAGTGCCGACACGCTGCTGCTTTTAACAGGTTGATTACTTACAGAAAACACTTGGCCTTACAACAGTGATTAATTTAAATATGTATAGATGTCCAGATAAGCTATATCCTGCCACAGTGTTCAGTCACTGATGCACTTAGACAGGGGAAGACTGAGGGGACATGATGGCGATCAAACTCAATTTATTAAGGTATCGTGAACGCTCAGGTTCAGCAAGGTAAAAAAAACAAAAACAATTATTAGACATGTTTGTTAAACAA
The DNA here is from genome assembly GCA_028570985.1 of Heterobranchus longifilis. NCBI lineage: Eukaryota > Metazoa > Chordata > Actinopteri > Siluriformes > Clariidae > Heterobranchus > Heterobranchus longifilis. Next base: position 2,314 of record JAOVVB010232704.1, read on the forward strand.
CAAATAAATGCATACAAATTTGTCAAAATTATGATCCAAACACACGTCCAATTGCAATGACATCAATAGCAGCTTCTGTTTTCTTTCCCCCAAAAGGGGAACCCGTAAGTGACAGAAATTAGATAATTCTTCAGGGAGGGCAGTTAGTGACAGTGTGGGCTCCATATTAGCTCTGACAGCTTGACAGACTAACAGCGGCTAACAACAAAGGGGCAGGGCTTAGTAAAGGGACAATTGAGCATGGGAATGGCCATCGTATACTTCCATGATAATGTTCTAAGCCCATATACACTATAAACTTTCAGCATTTGAATAGACGGGTATATCTAGACCCTGGTCCCTGCGGTCGAAACACAATAAGTTCCTCAAAAGTTCCCTAGTCCCTGGGGTAAGTTCCTGTGGTTGAAACGGGCCTTTAGTGTCCTGTGTGGGTACTCTGATGTGTTTAGCGTGATTTGAGTCCAGCGTGGGCATGTTCATGAGAGCGGCATGAACCAGAAGAACTGAAGATCTGCCCACAATGCATACAGGAGTAGATTATTTCTTTAGTGTGGATGTTTATATGACTCTTGTAAGAACCAAGGCGAGAGAATCTCTTCCCACACTCATCACAGCTATATGGTTTCAATCCAGTGTGGATCCTTTCATGTAAATGACGTTGTGTTGAAGACGTGAATGTTTTCTCGCAGTGTCTGCACTGGTACGGTTTCTCTCCACTGTGAATACGCTGGTGGATTTTGAGGGTGTCTATTCGAGGGAAACTTTTCCCACATTCATCACAGTGGTACGGTTTCTCTCCCGTGTGAATGCGCTGGTGCTTTTTGAGGTGACTTGGGCAAGAGAAATCTTTACCACACAGGATACAACTGAAGGGTTTCTCTCCACTATGGGTGCGTTGATGTCTTGTATAGTTACTTGACCGAGAAAAGGTTTTCCCACAAAGCTCACAGCTGTGTGGTTTCTCTCCAGTGTGAACTCTGCAATGACGCTTTAGGTCTCTCGGCTTTGTGAACTCTCTGCCACACTCCTGACACTCATATAGTTTCTCTCCCATGTGAACTCTCTGATGAATTTTTAGTTCTCCTGGTGCTTTGTATATTTTCTCACACTGGTCACAGCTGTGCGGTCTCTCTCCAGAATGAACTCTCTGATGAATCTTTAATCGCTGTGATGTAGGGAATCTTTTCTCACACAGGACACAGCTGTACGGTCTCTCTTCAGAGTGTGTGTGCTGGTGTTGTTTTAGGTTTTTGGTGCCAGTGAAAGTTTTTTCACACTTGTCACAGCTGTATGGTCTCTCTCCACAGTGAAGTCTCTGATGAATCTTTAATTGATGTGATGTAGGGAATTCTATCTCACAGTGGCCACAGCAGTGAGATCTGGGTTTTTGTGTGCCTCTCCTTTTCTACAGCAACACACAAAAACACAGAGAGAGTATTAGTGAGGTGGACTGAAGATAAAATGCCATCATCATCTCTGGTTTCAATAATAGAACAGTTTCTCCTGCTCAGAGAAGCTATAAGGTCAGACAAAAACCAAGCCTGGCTGACGTGAACTAACCACAGACACTTGACTGTCCTGCTGGATTATTAATTATTAGAAATATTACAAATGTAAATGGGATTTTGAATTATGAACCCAGAAGATCTGGTTTCACTTTGGCTCTCTATTATAAAATTGTATCAATGAAATTGTATTTTATATTTATTATATATATTTATTATAATAATTGTTAAATTGTTACATTTTAATTGAAAAATATGCCACAATTTTAACAAGTGGCAGAAAATGTAATACAATTAAAATATATTCATAAAGTTAAAGCTTGGGTATGCAGAATATTTTTGGTGTCATAGGGCATTGAAGTGGTCTGAAAGAAATTAGACCTCTGGAGCCGAGTGCACCAGCTGGGCGTACGCCTGGGTGTAACGTTACGTTCAACTCAGAAATGAAAGTTACGACAGACTTAAAGTTATGACTAGTTCACCATTCAGACTTAAGCCCTGTATGTGTTGCACCAAGGTGTAATGCTATTACGCCTATAATGGAGCAAGCATAAATTGGAAAATCAGATTAGAATCCATTGAAATAATAAGGGAAAAAATAGTGATCAGACAACCAGAAAAGAAAAACAACAATTGCAGCATGTTTTGTTTACAGAATAAATAAAGAGAGGGCATTAAGATGAGAAAGAGTTGTCCGTGACCGGACAAACCACTGGATGTCTGTTCTGAGAGGTTTTGCTTTGGCAGGCAACAGGTGCAGAAGGCCGTTATCAGCCCATTAAATGGTCGGTTGCAGTTTCGTTAGGTTTTATTTTCAGTTTTGTTCGAGCTCTCCCTGCAACAGGCATGTGTGCAACTACAGCATGTGTCGGACAGAAACACGGCGCTGTCCCCCACCCTGCAGGTGCTGATTCCCCTCCAGTTTTATGCAGGTAGGACATTTTAAATAACTGTAGGAGATATGCTAGGCTAAATGTATGTCAGACAACAGCATGTCAGACTATTAGAAGAGTGTATTATAGCATTATCAGAGCTTTTACCTGTGAGAACATTGCTGCTCTGCATACAAGTTTTCTTATTTCTGCATCAGTGAAATGAATTTTCCCTTTTCTTTTGGTATGCGTAATCATGTTTGAGGGAAGAAGTTTGCTTTGGATATGGTTTTGCATGTATTCATGTGAACGTGCATCATCAGACTGGGTGCAGCTACGACCGTGGTCATTCAGGCTCGGCACTCACCAAGTCCAAAAGTTGGAAGTAGCTAAGACCAATGTAAGAGTTGGTACTTTTTTTTTACACCCAGCTGGTGCACTCGGCTCCTGCACCTCTCTCTCTGCTGTTTTCAGGCTTTAGAAAATCTAGGACTTGACATGAGGCTAGCTAGCAGGTTAAACTATTAGCAACATTTTCTCTCCATCTCCAAACCTCTTCGCAGATATTGAGTCAGAGTCTAAAAGAGAGTGACAAACACAATAAAACAACACAAACAATAAAACAAGTGTCAATATTGGCAAAGCGTCTCCGAGATGGAGAGAAAATGCTGTATATGCATTCAATAGTTTGAATGATGAATCACAGTCTGTCATCTCAAAGAGCTTTATGTTTTCTGCCTACTGCACCTTTAATTACAATGCAACAATATATTTTTTATTTTATCTTTACATACAGTTTATACTTTTATTACATTTTATGTGCACATTAATTAACAGGGCCGGATAATATGTATAAATTCAAAATATACTAAAAATGTTACAATACGTATGTGTGGCTACTTTTTGTTTAGCTGCTTTCAGTCCCATCAGCTTCCCTCATGTGTTTCCATTACATCCTCTGTACTGCAGAGGGCGCCATCACCTTTAATGCTGCATTGTATTGGCCTTCCAGTTTATTTGGGGGAAATTGTGTTTGTATCCACTCAGGTAGCTGGGAACTATTTTTCTTATTCCGTCGATTATTTGGGATTTTTTATAGTTCAAATCATAATGTTGATATCTAAAGTTAAGAGTAGATAAATGTAGCCTGAAATGACAAAACTAATACAAAATACAAAGTATTTTCTGTAAAAGTGGTTTCACCTTTTGTCTCATTCTTCTTCTTCTGTGGGAACAAATTCCAGACGGACGACCTGAACTCAGAAATGTCTCGTCACACCGATGAGCTGTGAAGTCAACAAACAGAGACACACCATGAGACAGGAAATGTCCACACTGTAATATTACTATACTAATATACTATTAATGGGTTAAAGTATTGGGAGATTGTCAATAATCATACAGACAGTTTGGGATAAAAGAAGAGAAATAAAGCAAAAAATACACATTACACATACTCCATGTATAATCATGTTTGAATACTTTTACTGCACATGTAATAATGTTTAAAGCCTCCCTCCAGTGTTTTTTGGCATTTTGATGATATATATTTCATATATTTCTGAGTCATTAACTGACAATGTTCATGAGCCACATCATTCGGCAAATATTTTTTGACAAATAACTTGTAAAAAATAAGGTTGTTGCTAAAATGTGATGACGACATGACTATAGTAGAACGCATATATATCTATGATAGTAGAACTGCAGTCATACCTCCAAACTGCAGGTACACTGCCATAAACATCACAAACAGTTAGCTAACACAGTTAGCTGTAGCTAGCCTAACTTATTGCATTAGCTAACTGAGGGTCTTCATTTTATTTTTTTACTTTCCTCCACCATTAAAAAGGATTAAACACTGGGGGGAGTGGGGCTTTCATTTCTACTAGTTTGATCATTTTGAATTCTGTTCCATGTAACCTTTACCCGACTGAACCAGAGTATCATGAATAGAACAGAAGGGTTCATGGTAAGCTCTGTTAAAGAAGACCTATTAACGTTTCCTTATTTCATCATATATAACATTACAATGTTGGATGTTTATATTAAACGTGGCCAAAGTTTTAAATAATGAGGTAAACCCTGTGAGCAAAACCCTCAGATTTCAGACCATTCGGAATACTCTGATTCCAACAGTTTTTTCTACTCTCGGATCGAGCTGACATCAACCCGCACCAGGTTTCTATAAACACACACACACACACACACACACACACGTATGTATGTATGTATGTATGTATGTATGTATGTGTATATATATATATATATATACACATATATTATATATTATATATATAATATATATATATATTTCTGGTGTAGAAACACGTATTCTCTTGCAGTGTAACTGGTTGAAAACAACACATTTACTTTTGTTTGGCCCATATGACACATTCAAAAAAGTTAGCCCCCCCACTCTATGGTTATTATACACAATAGTATAATAATCAATGAGGTTATGTAGGCTATAGACATCAGACCAAGATGTGTATGTATAAATTATACCTGCCCTGTAGAATGCATTTATCAGCTGTTTTTGATTCATATTACATTTGCTGTCCCCTTCATCTTAACAGCCTGTTTAGCCTGTATTTATTTGTCCTTTTCTGTAATTTCACTTCAAACTGTTATGTTCATTTTTGCACTAAAGTTCTCAATACAATGAAAAAATACTCAGTACCTTTCATTTGTTAAGTATGCAATTCACTAAGGAGTATAGAAAATAGGCTTTACCGTGTGGTTATTTAAATACAATATTTATTAATTAAATTACCAGAAAACGCTATATCGTGATATTAAATTACCTATATCAGGACAGAAGATTTGGGCCATATCACCCAGCCCTAGTGCTATAAACACATTTCAGTATTTTCTGACTTCATATATTTGATGCACAAGCTACTTTAACAAACAAACCTGAGTTTAACATGTAATGCAGCGACACATACATATTATTAGCTGCTAATTAGCCTGTTAGCTTCTGCTCAGCTCCATTAGCATTTACAACTCATCTCAAACTGAATTAAAACATGAGTAACTGGAAGTTAAATTAGAAAACACATTAAAATGAGCTAACGCTATCAGTTAGCCGAAGTTAGCATCTGAGCTAACCCCGCGTACTAAAGCATGCGCAGCTCGTGCTTATATTGGCTTTTGCTCGCGCTCGCTTTGGTTGTGGTGTAAAATAAACTTAAGTGTTTACCTGAGTGTGCGGGTTTACCTGGAACTCCGCCGCCTGAAAACTGAACATGCTCGCAGCTAACGCTACAACTACTCCGCCGCCAGAAACAACACTTCCGGTTCGCTTTATTTCTTCTTCTTCTGGTTTACTGATGGTTGCAACCGTTACTTGTTAGGTGCATACCGACGCCTACTGTACCGGAGGATGTAGCATACGGTAAAGCCATTGGCTTACTTACATCATTATTAAATGATGGTATTAATAATAAAATAAAAAAACAAACAAAAAACAAACAAACAAGTAAACTAAAAACGAAACCTCAAACCCCCTTTGATGATACATTCCTATCTACTTCAAATATTCACAACCGCTTACGTGTGTCCTGTACTCTCCTGTTGTTTGCAGAATACCCACAAGGTCCCATTTCCTTCCTGACTGAACAATATTTTGAACTAGTCCTATCCTTTCTTCCCTGGACTTTCTACAGTGCATGAGCACATGTTCCGCATTCTTTGGGATGTTACATTCAGAGCATTCATCTGATATTCTTTTCCTTAGCAGAAACAATGTTTTTTCTAATCCTGTATGGTCGAATCTTAGTCTGGTCAAAACTGTCTCCCTTTGCATTAATGCTTTTCTGCATACTGTAATATTTCCTGCCACTATTATCCCTGTCCCTAGGCCTGTCACAATAATGCGTTATCGATTTGTCAAGGTCAGCAAAAAATCGTATCCCATTAACGTGAACAAGCTGGTATGCTGCCTGTGTTCAAAAGCAGTGGCAAAAAAAGTGTAAACTGTTGTTGGTGTTGTTGTTGTTGTTGTCACTAATATCTCACTTAAAGCTAATATGTCCTAACCATTGAGGAACTGGATTAGCGTTAATGACTCTCTATACCCCTGTGCCAAATGTTTAATATGTATTTAAATGCAATTTTTGTAAACAGAACCTGAGTGTCAATTCTTAAGAATTTAAAAGTCCATTGCTCTTTGAGGGTGTACTTGCATTATTATGCTATTATATTATCATTATATCAGTGGCATAAAATAGTCTTAAAATGACAATAATATCATTCATCGCAATTATTTCTGGGACAATATATCGGCCAACAAAAGTAATTATCGTGACAGGCCTACCTGTCTCATCTGTCCTGCCATTTCTTCATTATTTCTTTCTTGAGTATTGCCTTAGCGTGTCCTTTACCAAAAGGTATATCTATGACATCTGTCATCCCAGTTGCTTTTTTGGCTTTTTGTCTGCTCCTTCCTTCTGTTTAATTCCTACATGAGCAGGTACCCAGTAGAACCACACGTCTACCCCATGCCTATTTAATCTGAATAAACTTTGCATGGTTTCCAACATCTTCCCTGCTAGACTTCATGATTTGAGAATACTAAGAAGGAGTGCTGCTGGTCTTACTTCCTCCACCCACTGTAGGCCTATATCACTGGTTCCCAACCTGGGGGTCCCGACCCCTACTAGGGGTCGCCAAAGCTTCACGGGAGGTCACAAGGTCTTCTTGATTTTAAGGGTGTAAAACTCAGGGCTGGCCATATAGGTGTGCCGTATAGGTGGTCGCCTAGGGCGCCACCATGTGGAGGGGGCGCCGCAACACCAAGAAAGATAAAGAAAGAAAAAGAAAATCAAGATATGAACTTAAAGGGGCAATGTGTAACATTTTACATTTATTCATCATTTTTATTGCCCTTAGGTGAAAGGATTGTAATTTAAACTAAAACATTAGAATACCTGAATACCTCTGGTGATTGACAGCACTTCTACTCCCCCAAATGGTGGGAACTGCACCCAAACAAAACACAAAACAAAACAAAAATGGCTCTTACAATGTTCCATCAGTGTTCACTCATGCCATTAAAGCTTATTGAATTGAAGAGATAATTATTCATTGATTCTATTGTCTAAAGCTTCACACCAATTTTTACAGTTTAAACTGAGATTACACATTATGTGCAATAAACATTTTAGTGAAACTGCTCCAAACTGACAGTGTGCAGAGTCACAGGCTAAACTGCATTTTGAAACGGTCTCTGTCCTCATGAGTGTTTTAGCACAGTTTCAATGTTAGGCCTATAAAAAAATAAAAGTAAAAAATAACTTCCACTTGCAAAAGGACATGCAGAGGTTTTATTCTGATCTGAGGGGGATCAGGGTGACAATATCCGCTCCTCGCTCACTTGCGCTCGCTGCTCGCGTGGTCTGAGGGGGACTTGATGCAGTGTAATATTTGAATGTGAGGGCAAAAACCGCTGTTCGAAGAAATGACTGATGTTGTATAAAAGCAGTAACTTGGATTTGTCCTAATTAACAAATATCCAATCAGGATTTACATTTGGACATATAGTGAACTTCCACTAATTAAAGCCTCCCTCCAGTGCAAATATTTTTTGACAAATAACTTAATTTTGTGCTCAAAGTGTAAAATATAAGGTTGTTGATAAAATGGGACGACA
>JAOVVB010232705.1:0-10345 GCA_028570985.1 Heterobranchus longifilis
TACTTTGAGAGGCTTGACTACAGTGTGCATCACGCAGGTGTAAAGGAGCTGAAAAATACAAATGTTTTTTACTGTAAAGAGTTTTTTTTGGTTAAAATTAGTATCAAAAAAAGTATCCATACTGGTGTCGAACATTTTTTAACGATACTCAGCCCTAAATGCTGCAAAGCTTAAATAAATGTGTTCCCCCGAAAACAAAGGGTGCTTTAAAATATTTAAATGAACCATAGTCAAGTCAAATATAGCACGTAGAAGATGACAAGTCACTCTCTCATAAGAACATCAAACACACCGTAAAGAATAAAAACAAGGACCGAGCCATGGTGGGAACAGTCTCACCATGGAAACACACACACTGCCGACATGCTAAGCTCAACACTTGCAGACATAAATCATTCTTAATGACCGTAAGTGACAGAACCCAACAAATGATCGGAATAGGCAGCGGTTAAGTCCAATATTAGGGTTTAATTGCTGTTTTTGCAGGCACTTTGACACATTTTGTTCAAACGTTTCTGTAGACTAAAACAAATAGGGGGGGAAAAAAGAGCATAATATTGTACAGAAAGCTCAACATGCAACCCATCTGGACTGTCCTCAGTTTTATTTGTGAATGGACAGAAATGACATCACTTCCAGGATGCAGAGGAGCCAGTTTAAAGAGAGAGAAGATGGAAACTGAGTCTTTCAGTCTCCATGGTCGCAGCCAACACACACACACACACACAGTCAGTGAGAGCGGCCCCTTGTATATTTAAAGAAAGAAAGGCGAGTAAAAAAGAGAAAGATATCTCACCTTTCACATAGATTCCTCACTTAAAGTCCAAATCCTCTTCTTATGGGGTCAAGGAGAGGTTAACGTCTCACCTCGCGGCCCACCCAGACCTCTCACATACTTGGCTTCTCAACACTCGCCATCTCCGCTGCCACCGACAAACCATCCGTCTAACTTTTCAACACCTGGTTACAAATGTGTCTTTCAATTCCTTCTCTGATCCTTGTTGTCACGGTTTTAATCATCCAGCATTCATGGGATTTAAAGCAGGACGTCATGCAGATCTTAGTATTTATAATTGTAGATGTTTGAGTTGACTACATTTGACATGCATGTACAGATAATGGGACATTCAGAGTCTTACCAAATAATCGGTTTTAAATCACAGCACGCACAATCACTTCTGACAATTACTTTTGTATAGACTCTCATGGTCCCCAGAGGATGAATCCTGATCTCCTGACTTCCTCTAACGCCACCAGGAGGTTCACATTTATTGAACAGATTTGCCATGTCCCCCTCAGGATGAATGAACTTTCGTAATCCCTTAAAGGTTCAGTGTGTGAGATTTAGTGGCATTTAGCGGTGAGGTTGCAACCAACTGAAACTTCTCCCGTGTTCTAAGCGTGTAGGAGATCTGACGGCAGACGCAGAAACGCGGGTGGTCCTATCTAGAGCCCGTGTTTGGTTTGTCCTTTCTGGGCTACTGTAGAAACATGGTGGGCTACATCCATATGTAAATATTAACAGCTCAATAGATCCCCTTAAGTCATATACACTGGTCCTTTAAATGTTTATTCAGCAGATTAGGTCAAATACTAACAATACTTTGGTTTATGAAAAAAAAATCCTGCCACACCTATTTGTGTTTAGTGCTAATGTTAGCATGCTAACACCCATAGCTAAAATGATTAACATAGTCAACATTATACCTGCTTAACATAAGCATGTTAGCGTTGTTATAGTGAGCAAGTTAGCATGCTGATGATAGCATGTAGCGCAAAACACCACTGTGTCTGCACATGCTCTGTCAAAACAGCTTTTATAGGTTTGTATTCCTGTGGGTGACAGCTGTGCCGAGTGGAAAATGCATCTCTGTACTAAACTGCTGAAGGGTGGAGAGGTCATTATGCTTTAAAGCCACAGGTAATTTATGTATTTACCTACAAATGTTTACAGAACACACACACACACACACACAAGCCATTGATATCCTATGTAGACCTCCCACACAACATACACGCACGGGCCTCATTCACCAAACGTTCTTAAGAAGAAAGTTCTTCTTAAAACCCACTTTTCTTATTTGTTCTCAGCTAAGAATCTACGCACACAAGAGCACATATTTTCTTCCATTCTACAGTCGTATAGTATTATAGGATTTAAATTACAATATGTGTATCATCTTTGATATATTTCAATAATCATTTTCATTATTTTACAAAACATTAGACTTTTAAAATAAACTATCACTTCAATTCACATCAATTATGTTAATAGAGAACCATGCCATCCAATAATTAGTGATTGATCACGCTATTTATAGGTCCAAAGTCTGAATATTTCTGCACTCTATGTCTACTTGCACAATGACATATTTACTGCTGCTGCAAGATGTTGCAGGTCGTTCCCTGAGGAGGAACGCCACCCTCTTAAAACTTTCATTTGGGCATTCTTTATGCAATTCTTGCAACTTTTCTTTTCAATTTTTGTGCACACAGCCCTGTGGTCTCATGCCCTTTTATGTGGATTGGCAGGGCATTTACCTGCTAATTAGGATCAACTGGCACACACAAGGACAATGGGATTCAGGTGGTGAATATGGTTTAAGGTGGTCCGTCAGGATGTTAGTGTGTCGCTCCGTGTAGCGGAAAAAAAACGTGAGCTCAAGACCACAGAGAAACCAGTGTTCGACAAGGATTCTCTGACTCCACACAGCCATGTCTGCAATGTGTATTCCTGCCCAGATGTGTGCAGCTGTTTGAGGCTCTGACTCAGTGTTTGGTGGACAGCCGGAGGACTCCGCCAACTGTTGAGTGTTCGATGCTGGTTGGCATTTTAAATACAACGCTGCTTTAAACCTCGGACTGACAGCTGCGTGCACAGCGACAGCTCTGAGCAGGAATCACTTCAATCCATTTAATGGTTAACAGATGAAATATAAAAGCACCAAAGCACTACGAGATAATTTACCTGAAACTATATGAAAAGCCATAAAGAGAAATTAATACTTTTTTCACGTTTTCATGCTTTTAAAAACTCCAAAAACAGATTTCTAGACAATTGTAAAATGCAGGGAGCACATCATTTAGTACAGTATTGTCCTGTCCTCAGTATTACTTGTATAGTTACTTTATGAGGGGTTAAATAAACGAGACTAGCGTACACTTAAACTGATATACATTGTTTTAGGTGGCTAAAATAAGTGAGCTGCAGCCCCCCGTCCACAGCAGTACATCTCTTAGCTTCCGTGTCGTTTCCCTGAAGAATGAGCAAGAAGAGCCGCACCATCCAAATCTGACTCGACTAAAATCTGATGTCCCGGACTTTGACTGTACAAGGAGAGATCATCTCCTCCAAGGCTCAGATGCATTTTCTGCAGACTTGATCAAACTGTTTTAAAGATTTTTTTTTTATTTGTGTTGCAAGTGCTCTACAAGGGTGCAATATAAATTATTACTGTTTCCAAATGAATATAATAAATAAAAATGACAAATACATCATAATTAGTATCGCTACACATGTGTACACAATGCATGCCTTTTTACAAAACAAAAAACAAAAAATTGCATGGCTAATGTTGATGGACCATGCCATGACAACTTCCTTAATGGTTATTATTAATAATGAACATATAGGTTCAGCTGTACAATCATAAATTACTATACAATCCTCAGCCTGGTCACCAATATCTGATCCAACACATTTATCTCAGTGAGTGAAACCTCAGGTTTCTTGTCCTGAGTGTAACTGGGATCAGATAGAAGACATAATTAAACTCCATCTACTAGTTAATATCATGTTACCAACTCAGTATATGGCAATCTCATGAAATGATGGCAACGCTTGTTTTGGAAGGTTAAAAGAAAAAAAAACAAAATCAGGTTTGTGATTTCAGAATAACTTGCACTGACGTCCTACTGGAGACCAAAGGGAGGAAAGTAAAAAAGATCAGATAAAGGAAATAAAAAAAGGGAAACAGTTTGAGTGTGCAAAAATGTGAAGGGATAAGGGAGAGGAAGAAAAAATGAATCAAAAGCATTTTTTACATTACATTCTTCTGTTATTAATGAACACTGAGGGTTTTTTTTTGTCAGGACTAGTGCTCATCACAACCTGGTCATTAGCTGAACGTCTCATTAGCTTACGTCCACGTTAAGATGGGAGAGCCAGGAATCCGGTTGCAGATCTAAATAAAGATATTTGATAATGATATTTGGGTCTACAGTGTGGAAATATCCTCTTATATCAGAACATGTAAAAAAAAAAGGACTTACTCCATGTTGCTTTTCAGCTGATGCACAGTGCGTTTGTCCAGGTAACGGCAGAAGAGTGTGAGCAGGTTTGAGGGCATGAGGAGCGGCTCCACCAGCGAACACTGGGACAGCTGTCCCGCCACCTGGAATATTGTGTCCGTCCTAAAAGACAACAGGAACATTAATGTCAAGATCTTACGAGGACCTTCGAATTATCTCCCGTCGTGGAATATTAGCCTTAAAATCCCCACCAGGTCTCAAAGTCACCGATGCTGGGCTCTAGAGGGACACCCGAGGACAGCAGCTTCTCTCCTTGGGACAGAAGAGCGTACAGCAGAGACAGTCCAAACTGAAAAGAAATTAACGAGAAATCGTCACAAAGTTCCATGCACAAATGACATTAAATAGCAGGGCATATACAGGAATCCTGAAGTTAAATTAACTCCAACTACGCACCTATGCAATGATTAAATTCAGATGAACTTTAGCATACTTTGGACGAATATACATATTGACAAGTTATAAAATGTAATGCCTTGGAAAAAAGCATTTAAGACTTTTTAATACTTTTTAAGGGCCTTCATTTTCTCTAAATTAATTTATCAACTTTTTAAGATCCTGCGGATGCCCTGAATGAAAGCCAAGGAGCAACAGAAAGCACGGACCTTGTTCTGACATGCCAGCGTGAGGGACTCGTATGTCGTCAGAGACTCGGATGATGTCAGATCATTGAGGACGACAATGAGCTGACTGAACGTCAGGCCTCTGATCACATTTCGAAGAGGCGGGTAGAGAACTGGAAGGGCCTAAACAGAGGACAGGAGGACGATAAGATTAATTCACAGAAATCCATTAATTTCCTGTTATTGCTAAACAACAAAAAATAGTTTTTGATATGCAAGTTCATTCTTGACTTTTTGAACGATGCGTGTAGCAAAACTATCAAAGTTCAAAGGTCAACATACTTTCCACCACAACACTGGCTGTATTTGAACCCACCTACTACATACTACCAACGAACGCAGTATGCAGTCTACACTACATACTGAGTTTATTGGTAGTATGCAGTATGAAACTGTTAAATTGATTTATTTTGCAGAATGCAAGGCCAGGCTCAGCTGGTTTTGGAAAGCACAAGTAAACATGGTTGTTGTAACCGTTCCAGCGCTTTGCATTGTGGGACACCGTAGGCGAGGTAGGTCCGATGCATACTGGTGATCTTTTCCAAATTAGTAAGACATCCGGGTATTTTTGGCATACTGCAGATTTTGCTTTTGTTTGCATACTACATGCTACATTTTGGCCAAATCAGCACGTACTGCTGGTACAGTAGGCAGTTTTGAATCCAGCAGCCTCAGCCGAGCTAAGCAGATCATACTACTACTACTCTCCTACCTCTTCTGGATCTCTGCTCATCAGCGTAGGAAGGTTCGAGGTCACAATGCTCAAGATTTTCAGCGCAGCATCATGTTTCAGGAACGGGAGCAGACGGGCGAGTATCTTTTTGCCTTTTGAGACGAGCAGGAAAGGAAGAAACTCCACTCCTGAATCTCTACATCAAAATATTTGAGAAAATTAATTGTTTAAAAGGCAATATCCATCAAAATGTTAATTAACTATAATGGTATAGCTTCATTAAGGAAGCTAGAATTTAAATTTAACTTTTCAACAAGCAATATTTACACAATATGACTCACAGGGGATTGTGATGTTGCAGCTGGGAGTAGATGTGCTCCACTTTAACCTGCGACTTCTCCATCAACCTCCTCTCGTCTGCTTCAGACAAGACGGTGGTTTTCATCCGCTCCGCCTCCTCGACCTCCAGCAGAACCATGAACAGCTGCAGGCAGAACAGACCGACTGTTGGAGAAGGTAAATAAAATGCATCTCACTGCATCACAACACGTCATCAGCAGGTACCTTTTCTATTTTGCTGAGGACCTCTAACCGCTGCTGCCTGATGTCTTTTTGTTCCTGTAATGTGGAAACAAGTCTGAGTATGAGTGAAGGCAGATTAATACTTTTCCAAGTAGGGATGCACGATATGCATCGGTACAGATAATGGGGAATTTATATTATGCATTATTCCAATAATGAAGTTATAGCTGATAAATTATCAGCCGATAATACGAAGCCAAATTGCTTTCATTGACTTAAGAATTGCAGCATCTAAACACTCAATACAGCAGGTGGCGGTATGCACCTTTAAAGTTGTTTTGTGATCCGCTGATACACACGTATTGAATACATCGACATGTATGATTTGAATTCTATAAAAGCCAAAAGTATGTTTGTGACATTTTTTAGGTACTTTACTAGAAAAAAAAGCACATTTGAATTGTCAGAACTGATATGTTAACAATAGAGCTGTCAGTTAGATTTGGTCAGAGCTATGTAATATTAAATAATTAATCTTTACTCACTACATCTGAGCCTTTCTTACTCTCAGGTGTGCATAAACTACAGATAATGAACTTCTTTTTAAAATACAAAAATGTGAAATTATTGGTTATCGGTATCAGCTATGAGAAGCAGGTAATTATCGGTTATCGGCTGAAAACATCCATATCGTGCATCCCTACTTCTACGGTTCCAGAAGTCGTCTTAAAAACAGTCACCTCGAGTGGACCCTGAGCTTGCACTGCGTGGACGGCGCTGATGGCACGGCGAGGAGAGTAACATGTGGACACAGCAACTTGACCCAAAGAGCCTTCAATGTGCACCACTGGAAGAGCAAAAGACAGTTTTTACAGTCGTAGAAAAACATGTACGGTGCCGAGTTAGATTTCCAGGTCACAAGCCGTGGAAATTACACCCTTTCTTTCACAACCAGGCTGGAACCATTCTAGGCAAATCAAATGCTAAATAATGTGATCTCAACATGAAAAGATGATAAGAGAGAAACCTGGTGCGTAAGCGTCAGTTTTTGTGATGTAAGGTGTGGTGAGTTTGGGTGGCTCCCTCTTGCTCCTGATGCCCAGCTCTTCCTCTGCCATCTTTGCTTCTATTCGCCGATAATACTCCTGTGACAAAGTTTAAATAAGATAAAATACAACTGTTATTAATCCCTAAGGAAATTATAGTTCCAGAAGTTGCTCAAAAGTGACAATATACATATACAGTATACATTAAGGCCGGGTATTGTCTACAACCTCACAATACGTATCACGATACAGAGGCCACGATACGATGTCCTACACAAAATTTACTACAACAGATCTTTATTATTCTGTTTCTAATCCCAGAGTTATTAATAAATGCAAATATTTACAGCATTTGCTGTACTTTGCGATATAGTGATATATCGATTTTTTGAGCACAGCCCTAATATACACATGTATAAAAATAAAAACAATAAAGTAATGGTGCCTAATAGAATAATAATAAAGTGATATGCTGTCTCTGGTCATGTACTGTAGAATTGGCTTTTCTGATACAGAAAATACTAAAAAAAAAGGAGCAAAGATTGGTCATTTGGCTTAAAAGCTACACTGAATAATAAACTAGAGCAAAGATGTCGTACCTGGTAATAGTAGTCCTCGTGGTACGGATTCTCACTCTGCAGCTGAATCATCTGCAGCCTGGTGATCCACTCCTTCTCTTTGGCCGTCATGAGATTACTGTAAGGATCCCAGTAATCTGGTTTTCTACAAACAGGTCATTTTGTTCCATAAATAAGCCTTTTCCTTTTTCATAACATACTGAATATGAAAAAATAAGCTCAGAGTCTTATTGCAGCACCAACCTTTGGAATATGCGTTGTTTTTGACTAAGCAGTCGTTTATGTTGTGGGTGGAGCTGGGTGACGGGACCGGGGTACCTGCGGGTCAGACAACTTCACATTCAAAAAGCAACATTCAACACTCAGATCATGTAAATGATAGTGCTGTTACATGTACAGGGATAGACCAAATAATCAGTTGGCCGATTAATCGGGCTGATTAATGACACTGTTTTTCTCAAAACATTACAACATTTTTTCTGGAAAAATTACGACTTTTTTCTTGAATCATCACAAGCTTTTTCTCAAAACATTACAACTTTTTTCTCGAAACATTACCGCTTTTTTCTTGAAACATTACTATTTTTTTTCTTGAAAAATTACAACTTTTTTCTGTAAACATTCCTCTTTTTTTTCTGGAAAAAAATATGACTTTTTTCTCGAAATAAATTACAACTTTTTTCTGTAAACATTTTTCTCTTATTAGATGTTTCCATCATTCTATCTCTCTCCATTGTTAACTTGCGCTTTCAGAAGTTGTGTGTACAGTCTACATCAATCATGAAGGATCTGATTTAGGGAAGTACAGCTGCATCGTTTATCTCCAGAAGGTACAACTATTCCTCCAAATTTACCTTGGAAACACACATTAATGCTGGAGGTTGTATGAAATTTATGAATGTCAGGTCAATGAAGAGAGTTTTATATCCTCATGACAGATGACCAAGGCTGCCAAGTCATAAATATACTCAAAACTCTGCTGACAAATATTTCAGGCCACAAATCAAACATTCCTGCGAGATACACGAGATCACGACACACCTGAAATGCTGCACTGGATTAGACGAGGGGCTGTAAAAGGGCGACGGCCTCGGCGAGTTGGCACCGAAGCGAAGTTGCATCATCTTAGGATTCAGAGGTTGAGGAGTGGAGGGGCGGGGCCGGTTTGTAGGAAACATGAAGCCCCCTGTCTGATTCAGCACAAAACATCATGAGTCAGCACAGGCGAGCTCAACTCTTCGTGAAGACATTTACTACTGGCTTTAATTCATCAGAATAGGTCTCATTTATTATAGAATAAACCTGATTGTAATGTTGCCGTGGGGTTAACGGCTGACGTGAGAAGATGGGTGATCCTGGTACCATGGATTCATGCATCTGTGAGAAAAAACTAAGATTCAGTGAGGAAACACCTGACAATTGTTTTACAACAACTACATGATACAACATGTTAATTAGTGAGTTTTATGGCTTCATATAAAATCGTACACGAGTGATCTTCTCATCCAACAAAAACCCAACATGTCGAAGTATTCCTTTGAAATAAATGACTATCTTGTAAAATGAATCCTCCACCTGAGAGGGGCCTCTTTGTTCAAACTGCCTCCTGGCGTAGGATCCTCCGAGATCGCCTCTCCTGCCCCTGAAGGAAGAGACGGGGTACGGCAAACCCAGGAAGTCGGAGGTCAGGGGCTGACCTCTGCCTCTGTGACCATCAATCACACACACGATAGCACTGTCCTAAGAAACAGAACAAAAAAACAGAAGAATACAGACAACTGTTTGTTAAAGTAACCCGCTGTCATACAGATTATAACGTGTGTTCTTATGGTGCTTTCACACCTGTATTTTGATTTATTTGGTCCGGACCAAAGGAAAAGATTATACATTGTTGCATTTTAGTTCTGGTCGGGTTCGTGTTCACACTGACTTTTTTTTAATTTTTTTTTATTTTTAAACATGATGGAGGAGTAAACATGACGTTACAGGTAACTGGAAATCAAACTCCAGTGAGTCGCAAGTTTATGCAGCACTTTAATCCTCCTGATGTGTATATTTATGTTCCTTGGTGTCACAAAGAAATAACTGATAATAAGCATCTTTTTTTCATTTGTTCCTGATGACGAGGAGAGAGCGTATGCAGCTGCAAGCGCTGCAACCAGCGTCTGTTTTTTCCAGAGCGCTCTGACTTTTTTTGACTGCAAATTGACAGGAAAAGACAGCAATGATTCGGGAGATATTACTGTGGGATCGCTGCCTGCCACACACTTTTTAATGGACTAAAATGACACACGGACTCGGATACTAGCACAGCAGTTTTATCAGCTTTTGACAGGGAAAATACCTGCACAGTCGGGAAACGGTTCCTGGTTTTAATGGTAACTGCGGAAAAATTCCCTGACGGTGAGTAATACTGTTCAATTTTTAGTTATCATTAAAACCGTGTTTGATTACCACACTTTTGATAATTACTATCACTGTCTGCTTAAGAGTCCTTTGTATTTATGTAAATTGTGCATGGGGGTCATTGCATATACTCAAATGCACTCAAATACCAATGTTAATGTACATTTGATATGTTTATTTTTACGT
>JAOVVB010232706.1:0-10345 GCA_028570985.1 Heterobranchus longifilis
CAGCATATTTTCTAGAACTCTCCCTCTACTAGTTTTTTTTTTTTTTTAATCTGAGAGGCCTCTTTGACAATGTCTTCCTCATGCAAAATGCATGAGCGCTTGTGGATCGATACAGGCCCTTTAATCTCTCTACATAGACAGCTCCCGCGCTCAGCCGTTCAACCCATACCCATGGCTGCCACCGCTGCAGCCCAGATCAGAGGCCAGAGAGAGAGAGAGAGAGAGAGACACACCGACACGGGGCCCGGGGCCCCCGAGGTGGGCCCCGTTGACTGTGGAAAATCTCTCCCAGTATCCTCGAAACAACTCTTTTATGTAGAGCCTGTCCCTTCTTCCAAACATCCCAAACCAGCGAGTCGAGACTTGAAGAAAACAGGAAGTCATCTCTAGAAGTCCTTTTTTTTCCTGCTGTCTGTTTAGCCATAGAGGCCATTATTACTCTTTTTTTTTTTTTCCCCAAATAAAAATTCCAAACACGCAGCTGTTGCTGCTGCCAGATACATAAAAACACACGCTGGTGGAAGACATATTCACCTCTTTTACTTAAGGAAAAGTAGAAATACCACATTGTAGAAGTACTCCATTGCAAGTAAAAGTTCTGCAGCAAAGCTGTATATTTTTCATTTTGTCGTGCTCATTTTCAGGATCATATTTGTATTTTGAGTTTCTACTAGAACATGTTTTCATGCTAAAAAAATGCTAAAAAAACACATTATTTTCTCCTCCTGTCTGTCTGAATATCTCTGTATTCACACTCTGTCTGAAACGCTCCGTTTTAGCGCCTGTCTCTTTAAGACCTGCCTCCCGAAAAGCCCAGTCTGCTCTGATTGGTCAGTGTTTCCGGGTCTTCTGCATCTGCGCTCTCGGCATCTCTGCACTGTCATTGTCTGACTTTAACGGCACTGTAGTGGCACTTTCAACCTATATATATATGTACGTATAGTATAGTTGTGACATCACAACCTTACAGGAGTCCTGACGGCTCGTTTAAAGGCACAGTTTCTGAATATGGGCTGTGTGCATTTCTCTGTGGATTAAAAGTTTGGATACTTTCACAGTATTTATATAACACATAGACCTGCTTTATAATGAAAAACATCTCACTTTTACAATATGGGACCTTTAAATACATCAAAAAAAGATGTAAAAGGTAGAATATGCCCTGGAGTAAAAGTATAAAATTGTGTGAAACAGAAAGTAGAACTGCCTCACAGTATGGACAGTACTTGAGTATACTTCAGAGTATTGTAGAAAATATACAGATATTCCCAAACTTTCTCAGCTCAAGACCCAAAAGAACAATGTGGTGTCTCTCCTCGGGACCCAAACTTACAAAATTACTTCATGAATTGCCCCGACATCAACCTTTATAAACCATGAATTTAAAATGTATATGAAATGTATTTATTTCATTATAAAAGTACATCGCAGCAATAATTAAATTTGCTGAGTGTGCTGTAATGTTAAGCCCCGCGCTGAACAGACCAGCGTAGCAAAAAAAGAAAGTGCTTCTATTTTAATTAGGAAAATTAATTCATATATCATATGAATCATATGCATTTTACTCTGCCGATTGGTGACCCGATAAAAAAACGGGTCCATTTTGGGTCCCGACCAGAACTTTGGGAAGCACCGGTGCACAACGTGGGGCTGAATTCAGGTCGTGTCTTTTGTTAGATCTGTTTGTGATACAGATTATAACAACGGACGTTTGAGATGTCACAGTTTATTAGTTGAAAGCAGGTGTGTGTGTGTGTGTGTGTGTGTGTGTGTGTGTGTGTGTGTGTGTGTGTGTGATTACGGAGAGCTGACTCCTGATTAGGTGCCTGCGCTGAAATGTGGGGCTGCCACAGAAAAAGAAAGCCCTTTTTTTTCGTCAATTTTCGCGCACAAAAGAAGATTGCTTTGGCTTCCTTTTATCAACACTTTTGTTTACTTAGGATATGCCAAATGCAGGATTTAGTGTCACATTTGTCTGAGTGTCTGGCACTTCCACTGAGCTCATACTTCAGCGGCTCTTATTATCAGCCATTTTGAAGCTGTTACTCATTTTGCCAGTCATTTAGTTATTTTTGAGACGTCGGTACACTCTGTCTGCGTGGAGCTTTGATCATATTTTGTACAAACAGATTTAGGAAACAAAGAGGGGAAGCACTGAAGGTTTCTTTAGAACATTGGTGTTTGTAAATTTTAAATGAGCTAAGAAACATTATTACATTTAACACAAAAGTAGACGTTCTCGGAGGGAAACAAGGCCAAACAGAATAAAGCATTATCACCGTTTCGGAGCCTTTTTTTTTTTTTTTTTTTAATTCTGCTCGTGCAAACTGTTGACAAACTCTTTTGATTAAGTTGATCAGCCTGCTGCTTTTTTTTTTTTTTTTTTTTAAAGGTTGCACACCTCAGATGGAGGAACACATTTTAAAGAAAAAGTTAACTATTGAACAACAAGATTTTAAAAAAAAGATTTGAGTCAAAGCAGAGTGATAAGTTAAGTGGAGTGTATCGGGGGGGGGGGCCCACCTCCGGTTGCGTTTTTTAGAAACGATCCAATATGGCTGATGCATCTGCTCTGCCTCCCCACTGTCTCCCTCCCTGCCTCCCTCCTCCACCTCCCATAATGCAATGCAGCTTTTGTTCACTCATTCTTTTAACCGTTTCTTTGGCTGCGAGTTGTCACGGCGGGACAAATTAAGGAAGCGGTAATAGGGTTATGTCAAGTAGACGGAGGTGCTGGCTCTGTGTGGATGCTTCCCTCCCTCTGTCTCCATGAAAGGTTACTGCGCTTGCCGGGTTTTGTCTCCCCCGCTGTAATGAGAAAGGCAACAGACGAGCCTCTATCAGTCCTGCAACACCTACTGACAGATAGCATTTAGAGACTGGAGAAAAAGAAGCATTAGGGAAAGAGCGAGTGAGCATCACAGGAAGTAATACAGCAACATGAGCATGACTGATCGCAACGGACACGCATGACCACAAAAAACAATCCCTCTCGCCAAGGGTGCTGTGCTTGAACATTTACCTATGTGACACCCTCACGTGTATATATGTATGTTTGTAATTTCCTTTCTCGCAGATACGCGCCTCGCAGAGTTTGACACTTTAACATTTTTCCATTGGCACCATCGATATTATGCCCTCAACAGGGCGGCATTAAAACCAGACATCTTTTAAAATATTGAGCAGCATTTGGGTTCGGTATAATATTACATTCATGACTCCCACTCAGAGATATTACGCTCACATTTCTTCCACCTCCTTTGGGCAGAATTTCTTAAACCCTTTCTCTTGGAGCCGCCGTCGTTTCGGGGCAGATGTCCGTGGAAAACGTGCATCAGTGCGAGAGTCCCCGTAGCTACGTTTTGATGGCGGTGGAATGGAGAGAATACAGGAGGTGGCGGGGTTGTTGTTGTTGTTGTTGTGTGCTGCTGGTGGTGTGGTCAGAGGGCAGGGTTGGATCTTAGGTAACAACAGCAGACACTGCGGGCACTTCATGCTACACAGGAAGGTTTTATAGCCTGGCAGGTGTCTACACACACACACACACAAAAAAAAAACCAGCATCTACAGCCAGAGACACACTAAACACATTGGGACTGGGACAGAAGCACACACCCACACAAACTTTATATTTAGAGCCTCTATTTAAGTAGCACTTCTCAAAAACACAGGCGCTTACCAAACAGGCATCGTAACAAAAACAAAGGAGACACTGGTAGAAAAGAAATGTGCTCCATAAAACATTGAGGTTTATGAAAAGGCCTTTTGGAACAAAGCGATTCAAAGGGAGGCTCTGATTTAGCCGCTGTGACGACCGCAGCCTCCGGGCCCCTGGAGAAGCTGGGTGCTTTCAGCTGCGTTTCCACCACACACTCTCGTTATAGTGCCTTTGTTAATCCATATAAACTGTACCTACAGGTACCGAAAGCCCAGATCTGGTTCCTTGCAGACAGAACTCTTGAATGGAGGTTAAAATGTAGGCGGGGTTACAAATCAGCAGACTGCAGCGTTTCTAGCTCCGCCTTTTAGTCAGTCCCTCCAGAAAAACGGGATTATGCGATCGCATAATTCAATGCATAATCAGCCCAAGTGGGGCTTGCATGATTTCATAATTCCCGCATTTCCGTTGCATATATCTCTGCAGAAATGTTGCATGTTTTACTTCACACGCGAGCAGCCATTTTCCCCCTGTTGCCTTGGGAACGTGATGAAGTGACGTAATTACATGACGTGAAACGTCAAAGCAAGATAAACAAATCACTTTTTTACTTTTTCATTTTTTGCCAGCTCCCGCAGTTTTTCGCAAGTTCCCGCAATTTTTGCAAATTCCAGCAATTTCACCGCATAAAATTGCATAAAAACCCTGCATATTCCATCGCATTTTTAAAGAA
This sequence comes from Heterobranchus longifilis, assembly GCA_028570985.1. Lineage (NCBI taxonomy): Eukaryota > Metazoa > Chordata > Actinopteri > Siluriformes > Clariidae > Heterobranchus > Heterobranchus longifilis. The sequence goes on from JAOVVB010232706.1 coordinate 4,392, forward strand.
AAGCCGCCTCATAATCAAGGACTTTTGCCCGCAACAATCACGTTTTTCTGGAAGGACTGTTTAGTTCCGGATCAGTGTGCCGGGTACTTCAACAGAGAGGAGACAAAAGAATGGGATGGAGTGGATCTATGGGTACCATCAGGGTTGGAAATTAGCACCAGCTGAATGCTGGTAAAATATGTTAGTGGCTGCTAGATTTGCTTCACTCACCAGCCAAAAAAACAATGCAGATCTATTGAGTGGCTGCTAGATTTTGGAGTCCACCAGCCACAATGGCAGGTGGACAAAAAAGTTAATTTCCATCCCTGGGTCCCATCCCAAAATAACCGTTCTGGTGTGTAAGGAACTAAACTGGACCGGACTGCCTGGTGGAAACGTGGTCTTCGTCTTCAGCCTGGTCTTAAACGAAGCGGTAAAATGAAACCAACGCAGAAGTGCCAAAAACTGCAGTTCCTCGAATGGCCACTTGAGTCAGTCCCCACAGAGCGGTTTGACAGGCTGACCCTAAAAAGAGTCGTCCAAAAACATTTGTTCATTTTTTCCCGTCAGTATCTCTGCAGCAGTGTTTACGATCAGATGTTTCGTAGCTTCCACAAACCAAAGATACAATAAATCCTACCGAGATATAAAATATATTACTAGAATACTTGCATAAAAATTTTTATTTAATGTATTTTATTCAATTTTTTGTAAACAATACGACATCACCACAGCAACATATGGTCATGTGTGTTTCATCATTCCTGCAGACTGTTTGTTTGTTTTTCCTGTGCTGTACAAAAAGTTATTATTATTAATAATAATAATTATTGAAATCAGCTCTAAAACAAAAAACTGTAACGTCCAATACGTTTAAGTAAGTAAAAAAGTAAACAAATGTACTAATGCACCAGTTTGGAAAAGCAAATGTTGTTATCCTTCTGGTGACAGGAAGTAGTGAGGTTTATGGGAAATGTGGTCTTAAGTTGGAGAAACATTGTATTTATTTATTTATTTTAAATTTATGTTTAAAGACAATTGCACATATAAAAATATGAAAAAAAGAAGACATTCAAGGGAAGCCCAACAAACCCTAAAGGGGCTTGACAGGAGGAATTCCCTAAATCAGTTATAATATTTATTACCAAAATAACAAATGCACATAAATAACATGAAACACGACCGCCAACAGCTTACATTTGAGGCTACAATGATACCATTAATTTATTTTTATGGTATGACTGCAGACACACCAACAAAGTTCTAAAATCGAACAAGTGCACATTTAACACCGGCAGTCGAGGTGTTTCACATGTCGGCAGTCACAGACGCACGTATATTATTTCCGTGGTTTTCTGATGCTCCGTTCTGATATGATATGTGTGCGCTGCAGGCCGCTGTGGCCCCATGCGTCTGGCAGTATTGATGTACCATTTCTCACTCGCCGCTGCTAAATATGAGAGCATGGTAGCTGCAGCGTGAACCCCTGACCCCTCTGGGAGACACACCAGCATTCACAGTTGTGGGAAATAGGTCTCTGGTTCCCCGACTGCCTGTTTAGAGTAATGGTCAAAGGTATGCCTGCTGGAAGGGAACATTACTGGGCATGACCAATCTGCTCCCAAATGGAATACACTTTATGTCACCGCACCAATCTATGTAATTGACTTCGCTTTGGGCTGCAGCCATTATGGTTAAGGTTGCTTTTTTCTTTTCTTTTTTAACAGAACATCAATGAAATCTGAAATGCACAAGGATGGTAGGTTTTGAGAATGATTGCTTTGGATAGACTTGAATTGTGGGACATTTTGGCGATAAAGAACACCTGATATGTGTAATGTGCTTGTCAAGCAGCACATCCTGTCAGGCAGAATCCACTGTTGTTGAATCAGAGACTGATTTAGTCGCAGGACAACAGGTGAATGCAATCAACAAGGTGACGGAAGAGAAAAGCAGCAGTACTCTGGACCCTGACGATTGGATTTTAGAACATTGACCTGACTTATTGATTGGCAACTTAGCATGATTACAGCACTGCTTGGTTGTGCGGGTGTGTGTGCGTGGGCGTGTGTGCGTGTGCGTGCGTGGGCGTCCATGTGCGTGCGTGTGCGTGCGTGTGTGTGTGTGTGTGTGTGTGTGTGTGCGTGCATGTTCTTGCATTTCTTGGTTACAGAAATAAACAAAATGCTCCAAAGAGAAGTTATATGTTAAGATTCAGAGTTTGTGTTTGGACTATAGAGATGCAGCGGTTGTGAAATTCTGTGCCGATGCTTTTATGTTGCTGTTTATTTTGTTTTTGTTGTTATTTATTCTCCCCTTTTTGGCAGGGAAACAAAGAAATCTTCATTATAAAAAAAAAAATAACTGAACTGTTTTGTCTTTGAATTCAATCATGCAAACAACTTTTAGTATAAATCCTCTTTCACGTGAAACATATTTATTTTGGAGAAATAACTGCTTCAAATGTGTTTTTAACCTTTTAACACAACATTTAGCCGATTGATGCAACACAACAGATAAATATCGGACGCTGCCATCGGTGAATGTCATCTTTTTTTCGTAATTTGCCGTTTGCAGTCAACAAGGCGACTATTGGCCGATACTGACGTAGTATTGATACTTTTGACAATCTTACTCTGCTATGATTAATATTTAGTTTAACATGGTTTTCCCAATTATAAAGTAAAAAAGAAACCACACTCTGAAAAGGACATCTACCTTTCTGTATCGGTGCATCTCTAGTTTGGACCTGAGTGGATTTAAGGCTAGAATAAGGATTAGGTTTTAGAGTAGTCCGCATCAGAACCCAATGGTCAGCACCAACACATCTGAAGAAATGTACATCCAATACCTGGGAATAGATCAATAAAATCCTCTATACCATATGAAATATCGACATGTATCATGAAATAGTTAATTTATAGATTCAGTTAACAGATAGGAATGTATTTTGGCTAATTCAGTCAATTAAATACTGGAGATATTGAATGGAGAGCTGCCTCGGTGTGGAGAAATATCTCTGACAATTGACACATTTCCCTAATCTCATGTTATACTGTAAATAATTGAATTGCCTAACTCTGCCTGATACTTAGTCTTGACCCATCTCCATGAAGGCCAGAAAGGTCTCGATGAATCGATGATAATTCTGCACTAAGCGAGAGAAAAAACCGCTCTGTGTGGTTTGTGATTGGTATAAGATGCAGCGACGGCGTCCGTGCAAAACAGTGTTCAGAGGGAACTTGTTTTGGGGAGGCGAGCTCTGACATTAAATCCCTGCAAAAGAAAACTCCAAACATTAAAAGATGTATGTCGACTATGTGATGAGGCTTTTACTGATAAAAAAAGAAAAGACAAAAGCCTGTCTATACTCACTGGACTTGTTAAAAGCACAGACGGTTTAACAGAACGTTATTAAACCGACATCACAGACGCTCGTGTGCTGCAGAACGGAGCGGGACGTCAGTCGAGTCAGTGTCAGTGGATTCAGCATGCAGGCTGCTATTGTTGGTTGTTGTTGTTTTTCACGTAGTGACGGAGGTTTAAAAACGCTAACACGCAGATAACGGAAATAGGAAACAGGCTTGTACGTAGGGCTGCCCCCTCTTAGTCGATGAGTCGTTTTGGTCTGAGTCGACTAAGATTTATTTAGTCGATTAGTCGTTTTCCTGCTGAATGACTTTATTTCCAAGAAACGTGTGAACACATCGCTAGTAAACACAAGATTTAAAGTGGTGCTTTTGCATGATTCTTTTACAGATCTGTCGATGAAATCAACTAATCGATTAGTCGCCAGAATCATGTGAGTGTTAGTCGACTAAGGATTTCTTTAGTCGAGGACGGACCTGCAGTCCACATCCTGCAGACCACCTGACATTAGAATCAACACAGGGCACAAACGATCATGTCTACGGAAAAGCCATGAGAAAATATTAACGTCTTTAGTTACGACTGCTGTTACTGTAGTGGTGTTAATTTGATATGTACTTGTTTGGTAGTGGTGGAGGAAAACATCGATTCACCTGAGTATCACAATGTTTTATTTGACGATTTTTAAAATAGATTTTTTTAAATGCCAGAATCAGTTCAGTTGCTTCATTTTAGTCTTTTATTGGTGTAGTCTACTGTGTGAGTATCAGTTTCAAGAAAAACAAAGCACAGTGAGATGCAGGAGATTAATTTGATTATATTCACAAGAAGTATAAAACATGTTACCTTATCATTTCAAAAGAAATACCAGTAAATTCTGCAGGAAATATCTTTATTCTTTGATTTTTCTTTGCATTGCTGGATGATAATTCCTGACAATGACTGATATATTTCACAACATACAGACACAAAATCAAAAGTAAACAAAAATTGCAATAAATCGTAATATCAAATCGCAATACTGTTATGCAACTATGCAATATGCTCTAGTCGTTGGTAAGTGGACGTATGACGGATTGTAAAGCTCTCGACACAAACTTGTAATGTTAAATACCAACAGAAGAATACATATACAAGCACAGCTCTACAAACGAGCCTCTTTGTCTCTTATATTAATTTCCTGGCTGCTATTAAGCTCGTTTGTGTCCAAACGCTCCAACCCTGCAAGACAAAATGGGCGACTGCATATTTGCTGGCTGACACATTAGCCTCTCCATGTACATTCAGTAGTCACACGCTTACATGCACCATGTGACATCGGCCCCAAGAGCGACTCTTGCCGCCACTAAATTTTTCATCATTGATCTGATGTGATTTCCATGCTTGGCCGTCCCTCTGCCCTGTCAGCTCTCTCTCTATCATAGCCTCCCTTAGCCTAGAGGGCTAACGGGGCGTGAGCCATCGCCCCCGTTGGTTGTCTCCCACCATGCCTCGACAAAACCCTTCCCTGTCTTCCACCCACCACCTACGACTATCACACACACACACACACACACACACACCCTGGCCTCGGTGCTTTGTAGCCGCGAGCAAACCAGACCTTTGGATAAGAGGGTGGTAAAACGCTCGATGTATTGACGTCGACTGTCCGCAGCCATAAAGCTCCATCACCCCCCCCCCTCCTTTCCTTCCTCGTCAAAGCAGCAGGAGAAGCTCGGTGTGTGTGTGTGTGTGTGTGTTTTGGGTGTAGACGTGGATGGTTGATGTATGGCGGTGTGGGAGGCAGTACCTCTCGGTTTCTGCTCTGCCTCCTCCGGTGGAAGCTTTTTCGAAAACGTCCTAATATCTGGCCGCAGCTCCGTGAGCGATGGCCAGAGCCAACCTGCTGATCTTAGCACCCGGTGCATTAGTTTGCCATAAAGAAGCAGTGATTGTGAGACGTGGCAGGCGAAAACATATGAGGATGAATGACACCATATAAAAGCCGAGCTCTGTTTCAAAATCCATTAGAGAAGCAAGTGCCTCGGCTCCAAACGCGGCAAAAGCCGGGGCCCCCTCACATCCTCTCCCAGCGTCCAATTGAGGCATGGATCACAGATCACTCTTGCAGTTCCTCCCTTAACTGTCCATTTAATCAAAATTTTTAATCAATGCATTAGTACATGACAGCTTTGAGGGGAGAAAAAGCATACTTCACTCGGAGCCAGATATCGGCATCCAAAGATAGGTGGGAGATGAATGCGACTCATTTGGTGCTGAGATGGAACAAGTGCTTTGTGTGTGTACACTTTTTTTTTTTTTTTTTGTTGCAGTGCAGGCATGTGTGATTATGTGTGTTTCTTTATATGTGTATCCATGAAAGCCCCAACCCCCGTGGCACTGCCTCCTAATTACTCAGATCTGCGCTCAAAGTGAAGAAATAATGAACAAGAGCTTTAATTATGCCTCCAGACAAAGGATCCCTGATGCCTCCACAACACCACTGGCACGCTGAGATGGGTGAGGGCAGGTTAAACAGGAGCCCTTTTTCCTCTGGGGTGCAGAAAGCTGGTCAGCCTTTGAATACAGACCAAGACATGATGCTGGAGAACGCAGATATCGGCTGG
>JAOVVB010232707.1:0-24132 GCA_028570985.1 Heterobranchus longifilis
ATGATCAGCTGTAAAACTGAGAGCCGAGCGCAACACCGAGCGCTTTTTTTGAAGTTTGGATTATTTTAGGTTGTCTCAATTAAAATTTTTAATTTAATGTCCTGCTGCCAGTTTATATTTTATCAAAATGGAAAAAAAATAAAATAGGTTCAACCATAAATATAAATGGGAAAGTTTAGTTTAAATGAACAAAGTAATAATTTTCAGCTGTTAGAATGACAAAAAAACACATTAAACGGACGACAGCGATGTTTTACTTTTTTCAGCGTCTTCTTCTTTTGTCGTCTTTTAGCTTAAAGTCTGAGGAGAGTCTCACTGTTATATATCTCACTGATATATATATATATATATATATATTTATATACAGGGAATATTGACAGGAGTGTGCAGGTGTTCTCAGTATAGACGGAATATGAATGTGTTAGTAAACCGATAAGAATAGAAGTAAAAAATAAGATTGCGTTAATGTAACGCGTCGTGTTATGAGTCGAGTACTCTGGTGTGCAGAAGTTTATAAAGTGCAGACGTTTGCAATTGTGCAAAGTTTACAGACGTGCAAAGAACAAGTGGTGATCCTGAGTGGAATAGACAGGAAATGACCTGCAGTCTGTTACCGCTGCACTTCCTGTTGCTGGCTTTGTTAACTTACTGAATAACTGATTGTGATATTTAGTGAAGCAGTGGTGTTGATGTTGACCCACTGTGTGTGTGTGTGTGTGTGTGTTTGTGTGTGTGTGTGTGCTGCCCATCTGTCTCTGTGTGCCAGCTGCTGTCTGCTCTCCGTCCAGAAGAGACGGCTCCTTGTGGTCCATTGACGCTCCTCGATGGGAGGTCAGGCCTAATTGGCCGGCGTCCTATCTGTCCCACAATACGAGCCTTTGAACGTGAAAGCTGAGCTGTGATTAAGTTGCACAAAGAGCGACTCTCCAAAGTACTCAATGGCCTCGAGTAGCTTTAATTCAGTCCTTTTGTTTAGATCTCAGTCAGCAGGGGAACTGCCACACACACATACGCTTGTATTTCTGTACGTTAGTACTTTATATTGACAACACGTCAATGCAAAATACTCACCTGCGGAAAAAAATGAAAAAATAAAATGTGCCTGTGAATCTGAGGCCAGTTATCATATAATCTCTATAAACTAGGGTTGGACAATATGTTAAAATCTTCACCCTTTTGAGTCCCGGAAATAGAAACTCACAGAGAAACGGCAGAAAATATGGATCAAAAACCTTCATCTTCAGTCTATTGGAGTCAACTAACTGTTAAACATCTGCGTTTCACCAGACCTCTGGGGACGTTTCATCTAGTCGGTAAGTTAACGTAGAAAATAGTAGCTGAAGTTAGCTAGCGTTAGTTAGCTAACGTTAGCTAGCGTTAGTAGCCTGATGTCAGCTGTGTATCCAGCATATTGGAGTTGAAATATAAAAAGACTCAACACATTTTACTCACCTGAGCAAAAACAACGGTAGTCATTCAGAACTACTTTGGTTCATAAATAGTTGTAGTCCTCCAATATGTGTTTCAGTTTTCTGACGATACCCGCTGCGTGCGAGTTAATCCAACCCTGTTCTGTCGTCACTTTCCTCTCTTTCATTGTCATAATAGAACGTGATTGCAAACAATCTCTTGAATAACAGGGTCAGGACCTTAAAACCAAGCAACCGATCAAAGTGAAAAGCTTACATTTCAATAGTTGCCAGCTTAACTGTGGTAATCCAAGCTGCGGCTGTATGGGAAACACAGGAGACACTGAGCAGGGGGAACTGTGGGTACTAATTAAGCTATCATGTGAAACATGACCTGTTTACTCTGCTCTGTGTATGCGAGTGTCATAATTGACCACTCTGTTGTTTACAATACTCGCCTCCTGTACCATGCACAATTAACATCGTCATGGTTACAAGAGATGGGATCCCAATGGATGACTCCTTGGTGAAACCAAATGACACACATGAACGCACACCAGTTACACAACTGCTCTCCACAAGGCTCACAGACGGACAGTCAGAACACCTTCTGCTCATTTTATTTTAACGAGATTCAGAAAGCTGTCACTTTATTGCAGCCAGAAAAGATCCCTGACAGGAAAAGACCGCCAGCTCCAGAGACAAGGTGAGTACTTCCACATCACTGATGTTCAAACGTCAGAGTAGTTCTACGTAAGAGACACAAGGAACCGTGACATTTCTCTTGGATTCCTAACGTATGATTTTTTTTTGTATTTGGAGAAAGGCAAAACAGTTTGTGGTATATCTCCACAATTTAATTCCACTTGGCATGGGAAGATATGAAAATTTCATGTCACAATTATCCTGGCCAAAATAATTGCAACATATGTTGAAAACTCTTAAAATGGCATTAAACACACTGGAATCTCTTTACCTTACATTTTGCTTTTTTCTGGAAACATGACAACTTTTTTCTCAAAACATTATGACATTTTTCTCAAAACGTTGCGACTTTTGTCTGGAAACATTACGACTTTTTTCTCAAAACATCAGGACTTTTTCCTCGAAACATCACAACTTTTTTCTCAAAACATTACGACTTTTGTCTGGAAACATTACAACTTTTCCCTCGAAACATCACGACTTTTTTCTCAAAATATTACGACTTTTGTCTGGAAACATTACAACTTTTCCCTCGAAACATCACGACTTTTTTCTCAAAAGATTCTGACTTTTTTCTCAAAACATTACGACTTTTGACCCATTTAAGGTAAAGTGATTCCAGTGTGTTTTATTGCCGTTTTAAGAGTCGTAAACATATTTAGTTGACTATCGGGATAATATCGTGAATCACAGTTATTTTGGCCAGGATAATCATGACATGAACTTTTGAAATCGTCCCATGCACATCAGAAATTAATTGCTGGGACGTTTATTCCATGAAGCAAAGTTAAAGTGAACACTGTTGTTTCCTGTGTGTTTCAGATGTCTGTGAAAGCCCTGATGTTGCTTTTAGCGGTGGTGTGTGTGTGCTGTGTGGAGGAGTGTGTGTGTTTCTCTAACGGCTCAGTGGCGTTCTCCTGTGGCAGCATGATGCCTGTACACCCGCCCTTCACCCCCTCCACCAGCAGCCCGCCATTCACACTGTCGACATCTGCTGCCGCCTACAGGCCCGGAGGACTCATTACAGGTAACGGTGCCATGTAGGGGAGACCAGGGTCTGTTGTAACACCTTGGATATCTCCAATCAGAAACAAGCTAGAGGATTACAATCACTCTGCACATGCTCAGTTAGATCGTCTTCTTGCTTACAAAAAAATAGGCCACATTTTTATTAGCAAAACGTTATTAGCAAAAGTGTTTTTGAGCTAAAAAAAAACAACTTTTCTATCAGATGTATTTTTTTGGATACTGTCCTGAGATTAATGCTTCTATAGCGAACTGCAGGCATCAGATTTAAAATGCCAACACCACAGAACCAGCAGTATTTTAGAGAAAGGTCACTATTTAGGCAGCATTTTTATATTACAGATAACCCCAATCTCTCCCCTATATTTTGTCCTTAAAATCAATGAATAATCGTGATAAATAATCGTGATCTCAATTTTTTATCAAAATAATCGTGATTATCATTTTGGCCATAATCGTGCAGCCCTACAAAACATTACGACTTTTTTCTCGAAACATCACTCATTTTTCTCTTTTTTTTCAAATAATGATTCAATTATTTTCTATAATATCAACACAAACCCTGTCGACAACACAAGATAGCACAACACAGGATTCCACTACGTTTTTCTTGAAAAAATATACAGAAGCCTTGTTAGCAAAAAGAATGAAGTCTCTAGATATTATGGTTCTTATTTTAGATCCATTTAAACAGGATGATGTAAACCAGGTCCCCCCCACCCCCTGAGGGATACTCTACTTCTGATTTAATCCTCCTCACCCTCTTGGGTCATCGTATCTTCTGGTCATTCCATTTTCCTTTCAGAAGCGGGTTTTAAAAAACAAAAAACAAGTGTTTATTTGATTTTCATTTTTTTAATTCTAATTTCTTTTTCTTTTTCATGGTCAAAAAGGGATGAGCGAAATTAAAAGGAAAAAAAGGGTTGATTTTTATGTTCTATTTTGCACAAGAAAAAAAATAAAATCACCAGAAAACGGAAACAAAAAAGCCAGTTTTTTCATATTCTGAGGCTGAATGTGATCAGAAGGAGAGTGCACCAAATGTAGGATTGCCAGTGTGTAACTGTATAGTTTAAAGGCGCAAATAAGGGAAGAAACAAAATGTCCAATAGCCTAACTATGAAAAGCTGCTCCTGTGGAAAGGCTGTCATATAATAATTTACCTATATTGACCCTAAAAATACAATTTAGTATAGGTACGATTTTGCCAACTCAGATGGTGCCGATATCTGGTCTGGCCTGTGGACTACTCAGCCATTTTCAGTCAGAAATCTAACATTTCTTGCAGAAAATCGTCTTGCGGCTCCACTTTTGTGTGATATACGTGCAGAGATTTCTGCAGAGGACAATCCTTGTTTTGTCAAAAATCATATCAGAGTAGATCTTCCAAAGACATTTCAGCTCCGGGCTAAAGCAACACTGGCTCATCCTACATTTGGACGCTCTTGCCTTCTGAACACATTTGGTCTCAGAATAACACTGGCCTGGTTTTCTGGTGAGTTTATTTTTATTGTGCTAAAAAAAGAAAAGAAAATCAAACCATTTTTTGAACTTCGCTCATCCCTTTTTGACCATGAAAAAGGAAAGCGCATTCTATTTGAATTAGAATATTTGTATTTTAAAAAGGTATAGTGTGTAGTTTTTAGCAGCATCTAGTGGTGAGGTTCTAGATTGAAACACTATCCCGCTCACTCCTCCCTTTCAGAAAAATGCACAAACTACGGTGGCCTCCAGGGACAAGAAGCTAATTGAACAGATTTTGATTGCAAACTTCTCACAAACAAAATGTAAAAGCAAAAGCAAACACTCTTCTTCTATGTTTTCCTACCGGTGCATTTCCGGCAGGCGCCCACTAAATGTAAAAATGTGAAAGGTCCGTTCTAGAGACAGGTTTGTCCGTTCTGGGCTACTGTAGCTGCAAGATGGCCGCCTCCATGGAGGGAGAGCCGCTGACCATGGAGATAAAAACAGCTCATTCTAAGGTCATAAAAACACAATCATTCTTATTTTGATGGGATTATATACTAAAAAATACTAATGAATGTTATATTCCTTTTTTGCGAAGTCACTACACACTGGACCTTTAAAATATATTAAAACATGATTTAATACCCGTTTCTAAAAAGGAAAATCAAATCTGTACTCCCCTCTGATTGTCCTGGACCCCGCCTTCCATCCCAGGGGAGCTATTGTGTAACATGCTTTGACCTGAGTCTCCCCAAGTCCCTCAACACATTTCTGGATCTAAGACGTTTTTTGGACTAGTTGCACATAAATTTGGATTTCTTTGAATTGTAAATGTCCTTTTCCTCCTCTGTCACTGACCCACATTAACCCCGTGTGCCTGCAGTCCATTGACTGTGTGTGATATGAACATGAGTCCGTCGTCTCTCTGCAGTGACGGTGGAGGTGAAGAACAGCTCCACACACTTCCAGGGTTTCCTGTTACAGGCCAGGAGCAGAGACGGACACGGTAAAGCTGTCTGCTACCCTCTTTACTCAAACACCTTAACCCTCTGTGGTACGTATTAGGATGCCAGTTGGTAAACAAAAATGTTTGTAATATTTGCTTTGTCATAAAATAGACCAAGTAAACACAATTTAAAGACATTTTCAAACAATATTTTTGGGGGAGTACACTTTAGAGCACGTTACATTAACCCTTAGAGAGCGCTCCCGGTCGACTTACTGTCATTAGGAAGCTGCAACAGAATGGATTTTGAAGCCACAGTAACTATCTTGGTGTCGTATGAAACTAGAAACTAGAAGACTTAAGGAATCCATTGGTACAACCATGCTATGTTGGTTGTCAGGAAGGGGGCTAAATAAATAAGGCTATATTTTGGCGAGGGAAACTGGCATGGCCATTTTCAAAAGGGTCCCTTGACCTCTGACCTCAAGATATCTGAATGAAAATGTGTTCTATGGGTACCCACATGTCTCCCCTTTACAGACATGCCAACTTTATGATAATCTCATGCATTTTGGGGTAAAAACCTGCAGCTTTTCTCATGCAGTATAAATGTGTTATTCTTGCCTATTCTAAAAATGGTGTATTTGAATATTTCTGCATACAGGGCTCCATAAACCCTCTTGAATTACATAAATTGCCTTGTTCAGTGTTTGGTAGCACCGTGCTAACCAACATTCTAACTAGCAAGCGCTAGCGTTAGCTGGTAACTTAAGGGGAAAGTTTGCTGATTTTCAACCGCCTCGTGTCACTGCAGTGTCAGCCGGTTGGAAATCTGCAAATTTTCCCTTGTTAGAGATTAGCTCATCTTAGCGCGGCACCATTGACGCGTCGGCTGTGTCATTTCCCCTGCCCCTTGTCCTGGTAACGTAACGCCTGGTTGCAAAATGGCGATCAGGAAGTGGCCAAACTCGAGGCTTTAAAAAAACGGGAGTCCCCAAACCAATGGGTGACATCACTCTTACTCTGTCCATTCTTTATATACTATGGTAGTACTAGTCTATGGTAGGAGTTAGTTTAAGTGTTTATTTTCTCTGATAGAGCTGAAGGAGGAAAACCTGAATTAACTGTTTGTTTCCTGCTTGTAGCTCTGCTCTGGCCTGTCGGAAAGTTCACCAACATCAACACCACCCTGTTTACTGCACTGCACTGCAACAACGTACAGGTATGTATGTTGTTTTTTCACATCCAACCATAGATGGTCAATGATCCCGCCCTCTACACGCCCACATTCATGTTCTTTTCAACACAATCTTCACAATGCAGTTGGCAAAGGAGAAACTTGGAAAATAATACATTAAAAAGAAGGGTGTGTGTGTGTGTGTGTGTGTGTGTGTGTGTCTGTGTCTGTGTGTGTGTGTGTGTGCGCGCTCGTACATGTGTGTGTGTGTCTTTGTGCAGAACTCGACTGTCAGTCAGGCGTCAGGAGTCAGGAAGAAGAAAGTACAGCTGACCTGGGAGGCACCTAGCAACAGTAACTATGGAGATATCTACTTCAGGTAGACAGTTGTGTATACACACACACACACACACACAAAAATCAATACGGCAATGGTGATGTAATCCTTGCTGATAGGTGTATCAATACAGATGCTACTGCATTGATACAGCAGCAAATGCTGTAAATATTTGCAGTTATTAATAAGTCTGGGATTAGTTACTTACTTTTAAAGAGCTACTTCACTGATTATAAACCAGCTTTGTATTATAATAATGTGGGTAGTATGAGTAAATGAACTGTGATAAAGACAAACCGCTGGATGACGCAGTTTTCCTGCAGCTCTCAGACTGTTTACTTGAACTACAGATTCTACTTCTGCTTTTTCTGTATGCCCGCCTCCACCTGGCCTTCATGTAAGAGAGGGCCGTGCTCCTCAGCCTCCAAAATGAAAATTCTGTCCGCCATTTTTCTACTCGCTTACACACGAGCAACCACTGGCAGAAGGCAATGTTTGCAAAGATATGGAAGAAAATTATTTTAATACTGTAATGCTGAAATCTGACATTCATGGCTACTTATCCAAACCACAATCCAGCATAGAGGAGTTATCATTATTCCACTGTACAGAGTTGGGTTTTTTTGCTGGCTGCTACAACCCCCCACACCCCAGCCTTTTCCACTTTTCATAGCTGGGATTTGCTCAAAGCATTGTGTCCTTCGGTTTGAAGTGGAGACCCAAAACCCAGACATTTTGAAGAATCTCCGGATCGATTTACGATTCTTTACAGCTCTCAGCCACTGCTTACAACAGGCTGGATCCTTTACTGGCAAACGGGAATAACGTACAACACGTCGTTTCTTCTTGCACCGGGGATCAATGCAGTTAAAATGTACAGAAGTTGTCAAGGAAAACTACAGCCGGCTTCTTCACATTTCTCTCGAACAGCAGAAGCTCTGGATTTTTAATGTTTTAAGTTGTGTGACAGCTGTTGTAGTAAATTCTGTGTAGGTCGTTATTCAAAATCAACGGATATGATGTGATACGTATAGTAGAGCTGGGAAATATGGCCTAAAAATCTCACACCAAACTCAATCTGCGATTTTTATCGATTGTTTTTTTTTCTTTAAAACAAACTACAAAAGACAAAGCAGTTTTTTACATTTATTTTAACAATAAAAATAATTAACGAAAGCAAACAAAGATGATGATTATTACTATGTTTTATGTCTTTTATTGATGGTGATATTGCTCTTATGCTATTCATCTTTAGTAATTCTGTGTTGTTGTTTTTATCCCATCAAGCACTTTGTAAACCCTGTTTTGGAAAAGTGCTATACAAATAAAGCTGATTATTATATTATTATTATTATTGTGCTGACAAACTGTTCTCACCTTATGTGACAGGGCTGGCCAATCAGCAGGCTCGTTACATGGTGTTGTAGAGGTGGAGGTCTCTCTGTGAACATGGTGGTGTCATCTGTGTACCTGCAGGCAAAGACAGACGTGCATTAGGCTTGGGCGGTATCACAGTGTTACAGTATACCAGGGTATTAAACGGCATGAATTTCATCAAAAATACAGATGCTCCCCTTTCTTATACAGAGATGCTGTATTAACACTGCAGTAGACAGAAAGCAAAAAAAGACGCCAGTATTTGAAGCGAAGTGGGACCTCTTCTTGCAGCTCAATCTTTGTCCAGCTCGTCCCACCACAACACGCAGGACTTTACGTACTATACTGTGAGATGACAGACTGTGATTAATCTACATGAAGTTGAATTAGCTGCAGCCTGTTAGCCTGTGGCTACGGTTAGCAGAAAGCTAAACTATTAGCAGCAGTTTCTCTCCATCTCTGAGACGTTTTGCCGATATTGACACTTGTTTTATTGTTTGTCATTCTCTTTTAGACTCTGACAATAAGTTCAATATCTGCAAAGCATTTCAGAGATGGAGAGAAGATGTTGCTAATAGTTTAGCCTGCTAACTATCATCACAGAACAGTGCACAGTGATGCAGCCAGCGGCCACTCCGGGTCCCATGAACACGGTGCTAAATGTTGATTTTATGTTGATAAGCCTAGTATTAACACCAGCTACGTACGTTTCCTCTCACGCCACCACTACGGTCGCCTCTTCTGGATGACAGTAGCAGGAGCTGCCACAGATTCTGCCTTTGGTCCAGTCGGGGCGACTCCGGAGGCGGTGTGAGAGGAGACGTAAACACGGCAGACGAGATGGCTAGGCTAAAGGCTAAGCAGAGCAGCTCTCCGGACTGTTTTCACAGCAAATGTCTGCTGCATGAACAATAAACTGGACTGCACTTATACACAATTTCATCCAGCCATGTACTGTACTGCACTGTATATAGATGGATGACGGATATATAATAGTTTAGCCTTGAGGTAGCCGCAGCCCCTTTGGCTACAGATGGCTGCATATTAGACACTCAGCATTGTAGGCCACACAATGTCATACATGCTATAATGATTTTTATCACCAGCAGCTCATCTTTTACATTTTTTTTCCTCACACAAATACCGTCATATACCGTATACCGTGGTGTAATGGCAAGACGGTATGAAAAAATAGATAAGCCTGTTATTGAGATATGAAATGACCTATATAGGGGATTGAAGATTTTGGCCATATCGCCCAGCCCTACTGTAGACTCTTGTTAAACTCTCATATATCAGTATTGGCAGAAATAATTTTGAGGAAACCCCTGGTGATCTACAGCTGGCAATTTAAGATTGTAGTAAAAGTTGTCACCTTCTTGTTGGAGCCTCGAGAAGCCACAGAGATGTCTATGGGCTCAATGTGACCCTTCTTTGTTATGGGTGCTTGTCCAGGGAACACAACTTGATAGCACTCCTGCATTCTTCCCAACATCCTGTGAAAATGAGGTGGTATAGTTTTTGTTTTTTTTGCATGTCGGTACAGTGGAGCTACAGACTCTCTGCAACACCTTGAAAATGCAAGTATAAATCTGACTCGAAAAACCATCTCTTCACAAACAAAAGTGATTTCTCCCTAAAATGTGAGGTCACTGGTCAATAGATCACAAATCAACAAGATACAAATTCTTTAAAATGACAAATTCTGGGCCCTTCCCTACTTTCTACCCCCCTGACTTCCGGCGCCTTGCTCGGACCACACCCATCTTCGAACTCTGTCTTAATTTTAATCTCAACTGCACACCTGTAAAGTGACTGCATCTTGCGTGATTATCAGGCCAGGGATTGTAAAGTGGGGGTCAATGGCCTCTTCCCTACTTCCTACCCCCCTTCTGACGCTATCTGAAAAAATCTGTCCACAGAAAGACTGACAGGTTAACACTAGGCCAAGTACTCAAGCCTCTGTGACGCCATCAGATGGTTGTTTCACACAACCATCTGAGAAGCCGTCATTGGAAACTGTTTGGAAAAGGGCAGGCACTTTCTGTCTATCAAACTTGTGCCGAAGTCACTGAGGACCAGGGCAGAAAGGCCTTGAGTGTCGTTCTTTGCTCTTCTATTAAAGAAGAAGTATTGCCCAGTTCTGATATAACCAACACTATTGCAGCATCGACACAGAGCTGCCATTGTTGTTTTGAACGTTGCGCAGCTCACACATCTAAACCACACCCATAACTACCAGTAGCTCCTCACTAGGGTTGGGTATTGTTCACATTTGAACCGATACCCAATGGTAACTTTTTTGGTACTTAATTCTCTCTGCAATTACTAAAAAATTAATTTCAGTTGTAAAAAATAAGCCAAAATATCTAAATTTTAACATTATTTACTTTGAGCATTTTTATTTATTTATTTCAAACCTTTTACACACCACACAAAATAAAACCCCTCCCAGTCGATTGATTTTTACTAACGGCCAGGGTTGGAAAATAGCACCATCCACCAGCCAAAGGCTGGTAAAATATGCAAATGGCTGCTGGATTTGCTTCACTCACCAGCCAAAAAAAACAGTGGTAATCTGTTGAGTGGCTGGTAGATTTTGGAATCCACCAGTCACAGTGGCGGGTGCATGCTTACGGAAAAAGGAACTCAAAACATTATGAGCCGTGTCCTTGTTTCTTCAGAAGTCTATCTTGTTTTTTTTATAGCAGCAGTTACAAACCAGATGTTGTGAGTGTAAGACTTCAGAGCAGCTGTATTATTGTTGTTTACATATCAGATTTGGATTACGGATTTGCATTAGGATAATTATTTCATCCTGCAGTGATGATGCTGACTGTCTCCCCCTGCCCGCATTACAGTGTATTCACATGTTGGTATAATGGATGTTGCAACTAATTATTATTTTTATGCTCATTAATCTATTTTTTTCTTAATCAATTGTTAGTCTATAAAATTCCACAGTATCTACACAATATGTCCTGTCCTGTCCTCCCACTGTAGCATGCCAAAGGAGTGCAGATAAGAATCTGCAAAATCTGGTACAACTACAGACATGTAGTCATGAGTGGGTTACACCAAATGACAACAAGTCTTTACCTGCTAAAGAGATCATCCCACTTGAGAGACTCGACTTCCTGGTACTCCGATTTCTCAAGCAAGCAGTCACACAGAGTCGGGTTTATGGTCACGTAACTGTGAGAGCAGAAAAACACATCATGCAGTGGACAGATAGCACTCAACAGGAAACATGCTGCCTTGTTAAGCTATGCCAGTTGCTTGGCAGATGTTATCTCATTTCTCCCATCGCTCATTATCAATTGGTTTCACATCAGAAGATGCACGGAACATGAGAGGTTTCTTCTGTTTCACAGTCACATTTAAGCATTTTATTCAATTATTACAACATCACATGGTCTGGGGTCAGCTCTGTATTGGGTCAGTAAGGCTGCCATTTTACAACTGCACCCAGTTATGAATGGAAAAAATGTCAGGGTGGTTATGTTTTAGAGATGGGACAATAATTGATTTTATCGTGGATCGTGATAAAAAACACTCACAATACGTTGATCATGGTGAATTTCCAGTATCAGGATAATCATGAATATCCTCACAATTTAGGGGGGTTAGGGTTTCGAGAAAAGAGTCATAATGTTGAGAGAAAAAGGTCACAATTTTAGGAGAAAAAAGTTGTAATGTTTCAAGAAAAAAGTTGTAATGTTTCAAGAAAAAAGTTGGAATGTTTCAAGAAAAAAGTTGGAATGTTTCAAGAAAAGAGACGATGTTAAACGTGACAATGAAAAATGAGAGAAAAATCTGAATGTTTAGAGAAAAAAAGTCACAACAAAGCAAAATGTGAGGTAAAGTGATTCCAGTGTGTTTTAGTGTTAAGAGTTTTAAGCATATTTCGTTGACTATCGGGATAATATCATGAATTGCAATTATTTTGGCCAGGATAATCGTGACATGAAATTTTCATATCGTCCCATGCCTATTACGTTAAAAGGAGGTTCTTCCTCCGTGCACCCAGAATTTGATTTTGAGATGGACATCCATTAATATATTCTTCAGATATTTTCTCAAACAAACATTAAATGGAACAACCTTTACCAAACTCAGTTACAGTGACCCTTAATGAATGACAAACCTTTACCAACGTCTGTCAAACTGTGGTTTTTAAGCATCCACTTACTTCTTATTATTTTCATCCACCAGTTCATTCTTCTTCACATACTCTGTGACAATATGTCTTGCTTCAGCAGGCTGCAGTATTGTTCCTTTCCTGCAGGAGCATCAAAGCACACGTAAGTACACCAATAAATGTGCATATGTGAGAAATGTACCAATGTACCTTCAGCTTACAGTTTAAAAAAAAGAAAAAAAGTCAATGCTACTGAATTTTACACCAATTTTCAAAGATGTAGAGCTGGCAAAATCAGACTATTTGCATTTCAATAGGGACAAGTTTAAAGCATGGACGAATGCCACATTATACCACAGCATTTATAGCCTATGCTAGTTTCCAATACCTGTCCCTACATGGACCATTAAAATACACAAAACTAAACAAGAAAATACATCCAGTGCAAAACATACCAAATCATGAACACAGCTATTTAAAAAGGTCCCTTCCAGACATTGTTTAATCCTCTGAGACCCACATAGACCCATTTCAAAGTATATGATGACCATGCAAATATTCTATTATGTCTCATAAGTTCTTGCAGTAGTTTTGCGGTTGATAGCATTTGTCACAGATTTGGTGCACAATGTAACCATTTTTGACTACTCAAGAATTGATAAAAAATGGTCAAAAAGTCCTTCAAAATACCACATTCAGACACCAAGAACTTGAGGAACACCATAGAAAATTCATGCTGTGACTTGGTATCAAAAACGTTTGACATTTGGAGATTTCTGCAAGAATGGATTTTTCGGTGATTGGATGGTGAGCACTTCTGTTCTGGAAATTGCTCAGAAACTCCCTTAGTGTGAATATACGCCAACATCAGCGCTGTCTTTCAGATCGACACCGTGCTGCAGAAAACGTTTGGACAGATTTGTGCAACCAAACTTGCAGCTAAGTAACTTCTCACATGCATTGCATTTGTCGTAATTTTCTTTATTAAGGTGAAGCCAAACTTTTGACCGTTTACTGCGGTCCGGCTTTCTGACGTGACGTTATTCATGCATGCTAACGTTAGATGCTAGTGGCTCGCATGTAAACAAATGGACACGCTGCCATGGTGATGCATCACAGTCATGCAGACAGGTCCTGACAGGTAAATACTGGCAGATATGAGGCGCTTTTTTCCAATAATAACATGTATTTCTGTTTAGGGACCTGTTAGGAACCAATAAGCAGACAGAAATAACACAGTGTGCTCAGCTGTATAGTTATCCTGGATTAAACGAAGCCTCGAGGCAAATTATTTGTCTCGAGGCTTTTTAATAATTGAGTTACTCGAGGAATCGTTTCAGCCCTAATTGTGGCCTCAAACATATCCACACAGGCATTTTATAATTCTGTCATGCAACAGTGTTACACAGTGTTTCCCCTATAATTGTACAGGCCTGGTGGGGCACAAGGCCAATGGGAACCCCTGCCAGGACAAAAACATGTTTTTTTGTGCCAAAAATTACACCAAATATTAGGGTTGGGCGATTAGACAAATATAGATATTTGGAGAAATTAACGGCATTCAGAGTCGGCATTTTGAACTCAGTTTCACATTGAACTCAACCAAACCACAGTAGGTGATTGTTGGAACAGTGGAAAGATTTATTAGAGTTTGAATGACGGGTGTTTTACGATGAGTTAACAAGGCCATTAAAGTAAATTTGTTTGGTGAAACTTTCTTTAGGAGGTGCACAGTGTTTAACTCATCTGCCAGGCCAACGCAGTCAACCTAGGGGAAACACTGTTACATGTGTGCTTTTTTTCTGACAAGTCAAAATAAGAACAAAAAAGTCCATGGAACGGACTTTCTGCTACAAATCCCACAATGCAACGTGTCACATTTTATAGATGCAAAACGCAGTAGCAGTCAATGAAGACGCAAAACAATGATTCATGAGTGTCCAAAATATGAATTTACTGATCACTCTAGTGTATATTCCCTTGTTCACCTATAGTAAATAGGTGAACAAGGGAATGATTTAGAATTTAGAAGATTAAGAATTGTGTGACTTGAATTGTGTGCGATTATCTAATCCCCTCGTCGGGAAGTCAAAGGTCAAGATCAGCTACAGAACAACCCTCCTGGAGGGATTCATTGTTGCACTCATGTAAACTGACAAAGCCCAACATTGCCAGACCAAATCGCAAGTGCGAGTCTGAAACCTCTCAGTTCATCTTCGATTTCAACGGCCGTAGACCAAACCTCTGGACACAACTGGACAGACCGATAACCAATCAGAGAGAGCAACAGACTACAGCTAGGGCTGCAACTAATGATTATTTTCACCGATTATTTTCTCGATTAATCGCTTGTTCTATAAAATGTCCGAAAATAGTGAAAAATGTCCGTCCCAGTTTCTCAGTGTCGAAGGCGATGTCTTTACATGTCTTGTTTTGTCAGTCCAAAACACAAAAACATTCAGTTTAATATCATGTAACACAGAGAAAAGCAGGAAATCTCCATATTTGAGGCGGAAAACAGCATTTTCTGCCATTTTTGCAGGAAAAATTACTCCCAACGATTAATAGATCATCGACATAGTTGCCGATTCTTTTTCTGACGATCGACTAATCAATTACTCGACTAATCGTTGCAGATGTAATGCTGGAGCATCAACATGTCTGTGAACGAGTGTTGCAGATTTTGCCATCAGAATTTGAAAATAGTACTTCAACAGAAAGTCCCACATCAGCTGCAGACATTGAAAATGCCTCAATGCCAGCTGGAAATCTGTCTGAACGGCAGGGGGACCAGACACGTCTGCCAGAGCAAATAAAACATGAGCTTGAAGATTTGTCTGCTTCCCAGGCTAGTAAACTCATGCTTGCTGATACACAAGCTTCAACTCTGCCTGCTCTGTGCCCCTGCTGTCTGAGCCATGCAAACATGTGGATGCATCAAGAGTGCAAGTTAAGAAAACACACACACACCTCTTCTTTGAATCCAGAAAGAGAGGCTCCAGTCGAGCTGACACAGAGTACAGAGTTGTGATCTCGGGAGGATGGTACGGAGCTTCTCCTTCTCCGACATCGTGCACCGGAGCCGCTTCAACATCCGTCTCCTCTGGAACTTTGAAGGAACGCAGTCTATGAATGTTAATGTAATAAAAAAAAAAAGGAAAAACAAAGGGCTAGTCAGTCTGAATGTGGGGGTGGGCTGCGAGATTTTCAACCAAGAATTTCTTTA
Source organism: Heterobranchus longifilis (assembly GCA_028570985.1). NCBI lineage: Eukaryota > Metazoa > Chordata > Actinopteri > Siluriformes > Clariidae > Heterobranchus > Heterobranchus longifilis. The sequence goes on from JAOVVB010232707.1 coordinate 15,812, forward strand.
TGTTCAGACAGGGCTTGGCTCACTCTGGATTTTTCCAGTCCACCTCCACAATGCTCTCCACACCCTTGGTCAGTTCTTTCACTCGCACAAGGTTATGTTGCTTCTGCATGGCCTGCAGAAACTTGGAAAGCTTTTGGAAAAACAAAAATTTAATAAATGCTTACAGATGGAGTTGTAAGACAGTTTACACACGTGTGTGTACACATTCTGTACGTCTAATATACCTTTTTATAGCTGGATTTCTTGATATCAAGTTGCTTTCCACTTGGGCTGAAATAATACAAGAGGTTTTCAGTACTACTATTTAATTTCTCCTCAGAACGGTCTGAAAAGATGAACTGTACTTTACCAGCAAGAGAACATGTGGTTGCGTAGAAATGTACTGGTCAGCAGGGGGAGTTCCGACTTTTTCACCTTGCTCTTGAGTGCATGGAGAAAACACTGCAGCAGCAGGGCGTCCATTATTTCTGTGAAATCAGGGTGAGACCTGGGTCACATTCTCTTCTCTCTGAACACGCTCCCATTTTGCCACATCGGAAAATTGGATTCTCCAGTTGTATCAACAAAAACGCGAGCATATGGTCACTGAAATAACTCGGCAAGCCTTCAAGCCTGCTCTGCAATCATTTAGTAGTGAATGTCTCAATTTGATTTGAATCGGGGATGATGGTATTTATGAAGCTTACGAGTCTTATGAAAAGCTGATGTGGTACAATTGCGGTGGTAAATACTTCAATAACTTGAAATAGTTCTTTTTTTATATGACAAATATGATGGGAGGTGTGATTAAATATTGTACCTTGTGGCATTTTCTGGTCATCCTGGTTCTCCTCCTCTTCCTCAATGCCCTTTTCACCCTTCTCTTCCTCCTGCTCAGCCAGACTCAGCTCCTCAATACAAGAGGAGGCGTGGTCTGTGACCGTTTCATCGGGACTCTGCTCCTCCACCACACACTTCTCAGCCTCCTCCTGCTCCTCTTCCATCTCATCAACCTCATATTCTGCTCCATTCACCCCGTCTCCTTCACTCTCTGCATCCGGTAAAGAAGGAGGCCCTGACTTATCTCCAAAAGCCCTAAAAAAACAACAACAAACATGCAAAGTTTACTCGACTTTAGGGCTGCACGGTGAACCTGCACCTGTAAATGTAATCATAATTTTGGCTACAATTGTGAAAACTTTCAAAGTACCAGCTCTGCATGAGACAATTTCTTTTTATAGGGTTATTGAGCATAATAAAAACAAGAAAAACGGTTCATTATTTTGATCAATACTGTGATCTCAATATTAAAGTAATAGTGCAACAAATATTAAGGCTAGGACGATTCACTTTTCTCCCGATTTGATTCTGTCACAATTCTTGGGTACCGATTCATCAATATGTATTACGATTCGATTTTACGATTTTGTTTTTGTTTATATTACTTTTTTAACACTAGAACAGGGGTGTCCAAACTTTTTTGAATGGGAGCAGGATTAGATAATGTGAAAATACCTGGGGGCCACATTACATTACGGCCAGCTGCTTCTTGCATCATATGGGTAATTTACATTTTTTTTAAATTTAAATAAAATAAAATCACATACAATACAATTGTACTCTCAAGATTGCATTTAAGTGCCATACTAATACATGTATGTGTTGTGCACCCAAACAAGAAACTCATTAGTTCTGCCTGTGTGGTTCCTCCTTGGTGCAAACAGTGAACTTGCTTAATAACCAGTATTGTGTGATGGGCAACATATAGTATATTTTCAGAGACAAGCCGGGGGGCATTTAAAATCTGTCCGACGGCTGCATTTGGCCCCGTGCCGGACTTTGGACATGCCTGCACTAGACCATGGGGAAAAATTGAATCAAACACTTCTAGAGACTCTTGATGCAGTAAAAATGTTTGTTTTTGTGACTGTATGTAGTCGGATATGTCCTCAACTCAAATGTATCGGTTGTTGTCAGGAAAAGTATTTATAGGCTATATGGGTGTACTACAGTTGTAGCCTCAGCTGATTTAACCAGAGACGAGTGCCAGCTGGCTTTACCGCAGCCGAGCACGATGTGCAATACTGATGTTGACCGTATCTCCGCTACCACAATATAATTCAAACAGAGTTTGAATGCAGCTTTAGCCGGTTTGTCTCACTCTGCTTTTCTTGACAACGCGTGAAAGTGTTTCCATACTTTACTGTGTGTGTCGTGTTTACCATGCTTTGGATTAAAATGTCAAGGTGCAGGTTGTATCTCTGCAGATCTTGGACCATCCTCTATTTCCTCATTTCTAGTTTCCTTTAAAACCTCTACCTCTGCTTTGACTACAGTGAAGCAATTTAATCAATTCTGGCTTTTTTTTTTTAATTTTTTTTTTAAATCGTCCCAAAAAATCGCGAAAAGATCACTTAAGTGAATCTTTTTTTTTTTTTCATGTATGCTGAGAGTGTACTCTGGTAGTGACAATAAAGAACATTGAATCTCTCCTCACCAGAGATGATCCATGTACGCATGGAGAACACACACTCCTCTCCCTTTCATGCCCAAACTGTGCATCTCTCCTCTGGACACTGCGGCAGTTCCAACTGCTACAGGAGCTCTGCAATCACCCAGGACAAAAGTGTCACACTTAAATCTGCGAGGAACATGCCAGACGTCTTTCCAAATCTTTTATCATAACTTACCGATTGTTCACTAACGTAACAGAACAGTAGTCGCCCTGTTTCACATCTGGGAGACCACTTGATGGCACCACCACACCTGGCAGCATGAGATCTTTGTGGAAAAACAGTGTTTGTTACTTAATATCAATCTCAGTGTACAGTACTAAACATCTGTCCAGGTCTTTATCTTAGAAAAAGGAGTGTACCTGCCCCTCCAATCAACTTCTCAAGCACAGGAGGCCATGTCCTGAATGTTGGCAGGAGAGCAGGGTAGTGCCAAAGCACATATACTGAAATGCACAGTTAAATTAAGTTATTTTTATTTATTTATATATATATAAAAAAAGGAGCTTACAGTATATTATCCCATGAATCACCTCAATGTAACTAAACAGCCAACGCATTACCTGTAGGATAAAGTCGTTTCTCCAGTTCAAAGAACAGTGGATTTTTATGAAGAACATAAAGTGTCACGGCATCTCCCTTATGTGCATAAATCTTCACTACATTTAATTCCTCTTTGTTGGGGACCAGCTCAGACAGCTCGTCAGCAGACAGTGAAGGAAAGGCTGTGGATATGTCAACTTTGAGCTTTCTCCTACAAAAGGTAAACAAAAGTCTCAGTCACTGAGTAGTCATATTAGTAAAGACTACTGCTAGATATATATTTTACAGATGCAATATTTTTGCAAACTTTTCATTAAAATAAAACTTTTCAAAATAAAATTGTTTTGTCTTTAATTGAACACACATACTAATCATGCCAGACTTTCCTCAGACTTAGCTCACTTAACAGGTTTTCGAATGCTTGTCAAAGAAATATAATTTTCCTCTGACATTATAGCATTGTTTGTACATTGAATATGAGACTCGTTAAATATACAGTCTCAGTGCACTGACATTTGGAGCCATTTCCAGCAATAAAATAAACAGAAGTTGTTATTCGTAACATCAGACTGAATAAGAAAACGCCAGACTGAAAGTGACATTTTCAAATGTGACTAACATGTATGTATAAAGTATTTCAGGGCGTAATTCTGGGAGAAGTCTGACTGATATAGGCTACAGCATGAACATAAATCCTAAGATAATAGTACAATGAAACAATAAACAACATCCTTGTTAAATATTGATATATTGTTAGCTGATATAGAGCTGGTTTTATCAGCTCAGTTCACTTGCTGGGATTGAATGGAAATTCAGAATAGCTAACTACAACTAACCAACAACTGATATACTGCTGGGGTCTGAATCTATATATAGTTACATGGACAAACATGAAGCTTAACACAATAACTACTCTAGTTTTGACTTGTTCCAGCAACGACAGGTTAGGTATAATATATTCTGACACGTTTAAAAGGTTTTCAGTAAACCACTACATACATGAAATGGCAATACACAGTAGATGGAAATACATGGCGACAAGCACAAGTCTGGATTGAGCTGACAGCAGCACTGAGTGACTCACCTGTCTGATCCTTTGATTGCGGTGTTGGATTTGACACGAAACGGTCTGGCAAACATCTTCTCAGAAAATGAAACACGTCTGCGATGAATTCAGCATCTCCGCCTCTGAGATAATGTAGCAGTTTTCATTACATCAGCACACAAACTCTCCAACAACGCCGCTGCGCCAGCGAAATAGCCAAACAGATTTCTTATTGGCTTTATTCCGCGTTGGGTACGATGGTCCGACACATATATATGTCCGACGTGAAACTGCACCGCTGCAACGCAAACGTTAGTTCCGCAGGCCGAACGAAGCACATTGGATGTATGTTGAGAAAAAAAAAGTTTATTTTTTACTTTGTTAAACTTGTCAATAATAACGCTGTTATCCCGGGGCGGGGTGAATAGACATGTACTGGGGAAACTCGAGGAGAACATCCTTATAATGGCCTTCAGAATTGTCCACGGCATTGTTTTCAAGCACATGTAACATTATGAGATATATAAATTTAACCAATTAACATTAGTTTAACGTTAGATAATTGAGTTAAAAGCCAAGAAGTCACAAAGAGACATTTAACCAACAGGGAAGAAAGCAAAGAGACAGAGAGATTTAAATGTATAACTTATTTGACTCACATTACTTGAGGTCGAAGTTAATTTTCCCTTCTTTCGGATTAAATGTCCATGTCATATGGCCCACTTTTTGTTGGTGTGATGTCCACTTTCTTTGTTGACAGAAGTCCATAGCTGCTAGATAACCATATTTACAAATAAAACAAACAAAAACCAAAACACGGAGCAGACATCATTTGCAACATTGCAACGCTGGAAGCATGTCCCGTTCTTCGTCCTTGGTTTTTAATGGCGGTTGGCATCCAAAAACTTCCTGTTGTTTAATTTAAATAATGTTAACTTTCTGTTGTTTGTTGGGAGGCCAGAGTATGACTGGCTTCACAATACTTATTTTCCAGAGATTTCTCCATTCAGTTTCGCAATGAAATGACGGTGACTGCATCTAATAAATTGCAAGGCCTATATTTTTAAACAAAGGCTGCCAGCTGCACCTGTCTCCTTTGGTTCTGTGCATTAACCTGCCCAGAGGGGGCGCTGTTTCACTCAACTGATGACACTCAATGAAAATGGAGAGGGCATGGACAATAAAATAATAAGTGTCTCTTATGTGAGAAAGAAAAGTATAAAACAATATCTTTATTAAAATGACAATGATAGCCGATGGCGATGAATGCCCCTGTATTTCAGGGGGGCATTGATAGGCTAGGCCTACATAATATATTCAAATTCAAAACAACTTTATTGCATGCAACAGGAAGAAATGTATCTTTGGCCTGCATGTGCAGACATCTGCTTTTAAAAAGGGCACATTAAACACATCACATCCAGGCAAGACACATCAAAACATATAGGCTGTTTATACACATTTAACAGATGTATCTTTTGTCTTTTTACTATGCACTTATTTACTGCAATATATTCATTAAATAAATATCTTATAAACTCAGAAACATGAATAGCATGTCAAGCAGTTTATGCTCTTTCCTCTGTGTTGTACATGCATGGGGATGCTCCAGTCGCTCAGAGAAAGGAGTGAAGCAAATCTAGCAGCCACTTGTCTACCAGCATTTGGTTGGTGGCTGGTGCTAATTTTCCAACCCTAAGTACGAATGTACGGTAGCCTATCCCCACTGACACAGAAAGGAGAAAAAAAAAAGGTTGGCTCAAGTCAGCAGGAGAAATCTTACTAACTCACTAAAGATTACAACAGCAAAACAACATGTGGGGTATTTATATTCAAACACTGCATTTGCACTTTTTCACAAACAAGGATCATACCATTGGGAAGCTTAATGTTTGCTTTATTAAAAAATAATGAACAGGGAAAGGTTTGCAAAACCCAGGGAGATGAGACTCAGGATGAGGGTGCTGTCTCATTGCAGGGAGTCTTCGGGCTCCATTGAATCCCCCTGTGGTTTATGTGATGAAAGAGAGAGAGAGAGAGAGTGACATATAGACAGAGGAGAAAGGGTTAGACAAATCGATATAGGCTTGGGTGGGAAATTGCCTTGGGAGATGAGGTGTGGTCTTCGTCATCAGCTTTTGCTGCTGCTGTTTAACAAAGTATGACAAGTGGCATCAGTTACTGATGTGATATGAATTTGTATAAAGCTGTCTCATGTTGTCTTTTAGATATGTAATGATGAGTGCATGTCCAGTAAGTATAAAATGTCCCCTAATACTGTGACCAGTTTGTCAAGACCAAAAGGGACTAGCGTCAGAGCAGATGGTATTCCATATTTGTGCATCACCCTGTGGTCAAAAAGAGGAGGGCCCCTGCACCACTGTGCACCCCTGGACCTGTAAATATGGAGCCCATAGCTGCTGATCACAGCTATAGTGTTAAAGGTGAAGTATGAACTCTTAATAATTTATTTCTTATTTTGGAGTGATTTAGAATTTTGAATATATAAAAAATAATAATAAATAAAACAGTGCCATGTCTTCTACTTACATCAGTTTTAAAGACTGAAGAAAGAAAGGACGAGGGGACTGAGAGAAAGTGAAGAAAGAGAGAACATGTCAAGTGAGGAGAGAAAGGGAGAGCTGACACAGTGAGCCAGCAGCCAGTCAATCGGATCCATTGAAAAAAAAAATCACCAAAAAAGTCAAGACAACGGAAATTACAGACAAAAAAGAAAAGAAAACTATTTCAAAAGACTAAATTAAGGCATTATGCAGACTAACCACAAAAAGGATGAAATGGTTCAAAGACAATTTAGAAGGCGCTAAAAGATCGCTTTGTTACAAGACTCTACAGGAATTGCAGATTCCCCTGCCAGGAATAAGAACCCTGCAAGAAGGATGCAATGTGTTACATTTAAGCCTGCAGGGTTTACAGAGGTCACACTTGCCATGTGGAAATCTTTTGAGGTCGACCACAATAAAACATCAGTGCAACATCTTGCAACACCAGACAGGTAGCTCTATTTCATGCCTGATCTCCCACATCTGGTTAAAAAAAAAAAAAAAAAAAAAATCTAAAAAGTGCCCTTGTCCATGGACAGGTGTTCATAATTCCTGGGAATATTATAAATAAGGAGTGCCTCCTTTCTAACAGGGCTTCTGTGAGCTATTAAGGACTTGTTACTTATCTGTCAAGAAGGATGAGTGTGAGGCTGTCTGCCCTATGATCCTACAGCAGAGACAGGTCATCTCTGTGCTACAAAGAGTTAATCCCTGCAAGGCTCCTGGCCCAGATGGACTTAAAGGGAAGGTTTTAAAGGAATGTGCAGCTCAACTGTGATTTATTTTCTCTCAACTATTCCTCAGCTCAAGCTTTGTCCCCCAGATCTGGAAGACAGCGACCATCATCCCTATACCAAACACATCTCATGCCAAATCCCTTAATGACTTCAGACCCACCGCACTCACATCCACAAATGTATGGAGCGTCTCATCTGTAAACAACTCTCATCTCATGGAGCAAATGCAATTTGCCTACTGAGCTAATCGAGGTGTTGAAGATGCCACAGTCACCCGTTAATTCCACAGGACACGTTCTGGCCGTGGTTTTGCTCCGTCCTCCTCACGGCGTCATGCCCCACCGGGAGCGTTTCAGAAGCGGAGCGATAGCGAGCGTGACCTGTAGATAGCGAGGCAGCTGGGTAAAGCTGTGGATGTATAAAGAGAACAACAAACAAACAAAAGTTTAGTTTGCCTGTCTGACGTTGACTTGCTTTTGATTTGGTTGTTTTTCCCTGCAGGTTTTCCCTTGATTTTTGTGCTTCTACCATGGGTCAGTATAGGCTACGGTTTCCTCATCTCCACACACACACGCACGCACACACGCACGCACCCTCTCCTCCATCTGCACACCCACACACACCTTATAACCTCTCACATTAATGTTGTTGTTTTTTTAGGACATTCTGCAACCAACACCATCACTTTTTAATGTAAATATATTTATTTATTTATTGTATTGTTAAGAGGTCTATCACCTATTTTCAGCAGGTGTTCCATATGGGCATATGGTGGCGCAGTGGTAGAGCGTGCACCCCATATACAGAGGCTAAAGTCCTCACCGCAGCAACCCGAGTTTGATTCCCGCCTGTGGCCCTTTGCTGCATGTCTTCCCCTCTCTCTCACCCCTTTCCTGTCAATCTTCAGCTGTACTATCAAAAGAAAAAAGGCAAAAAGCCA